>NKZR01001475.1:0-52063 GCA_002370795.1 Metschnikowia sp. 03-147.1 | reverse complement strand
CTATGTACTCACTCTACACTCCACACTATGTACTCACTCTACACTCCACACTATGTACTCACTCTACACTCCACACTATGTACTCACTCTAAATGCTAGTTTGCAACAATATCTGTAAATAATCAAACGGCCTGTATTAAAGCCATATCAAAGTATAAGCTCTCTATCCCTAGACTACTATCTATCCCCAATTCAGATGTACTCAATAATTTGACAGCAATTTGTAAATTGTACCGGAACCAAATGCTGGTGGACAGTACTTGACTACGGTGTATACGTTATTATAATACGTATAGCAAGGAGATTTCTGGCAACTGGTGACAATTTCAAGAAAATAAAGTATAGGCTGCACCCTTTGTTATTCCTGTGCGGTTGTAAACATACACAACAAATAAGATGAGGATTAAAATATAAGTTGAATAAAAAGAGTTAGAAAGTATTATGGAGAATGGTGCTATCATTGACATGTAATCTCATACAATTTTCTAGGCATTGAAACTATCGAACGATTCAAAGCAATTTAATGCGACCTAGAGCAGAAATCTAGAGGCAAAGATATAGTATGTAATACTACACTACACTACTACACTACACTACACCCCTATTAAGTAATTCTTAGACTGATATCTATCACTTTCACTGGCTATGCCTTGGCTTGTATAACTGTACTGATCTGTAGCCAACACCTTCCACTCTCAGTGCTGTGGCTTTATGTGACTGGTCTAGGGAATAGTCGCTTCCACCGAGGTTATGGTTCCTGCTACGCTACCAAATGTTAGTTTATTATGCGACCTGGAAGTAGCCTGTATTCGCAAGAGGCTTAAGCTTCTAACTGCTTACAAAGGCTCTCGGATCGTCCAAGAAGGCTCATTAAAAACGACTCTCCGAACGGCTACATAATAGTAGGAACTTGCCCGTGGGATACTAAATATAGAGGCATTTTTTGACTGTAGTATCTTATGTAGGTGTTAAAGTTCTTTTTCAAGCATGGAGCGGCTCTAAGTCTTTGTCTAGTTATTCGGCCTGATGTTCCTGTCTCTCGTCCTTGTATTCGTATCGAGTTAAGTAAATCTCATGTCTAACATCCTCCTTCCTTTCGATTGATACTTGTCATCAAGTACTTCCTTCTCTGGGTTCTTCATTTAGCATTTCCCTTCTCTTGTCTGTCTGAAATCTACGTCTTCAAGTGTCTTCCTCCGGAACCTTGGTAATCGCTTCCACTGCGTCTTTCGTAGACTTCGTAATGTCAGGTTTGCGATGTTCCTGGGGTTATTCATTTCGTCACGTATAATGTTTTCCTTCTGGGACGTTTATTTGTTAAATTCAGGCTTTTGTTATTGTTTGTACTGTATCGTAATTTCTTTGACGTTGTGTTCTTTCATCTTGGGTCTAGTTGTCTCTAACGTTGGTCAATTTTCCATGGAGTTTGGTTATCTTACATAGTCATTTAAGCGTAATCCTGTTCAACCAAACTTACACTTAACGGACGTTGTGATTCTCTAAATCTTTAATAATGGCATCTTTTGCGATGTATAATGTCTTTTGCGATGTATAATGTCTTTTGCGATGTATAATGTCTTTTGCGATGTATAAATGTCTTAGCGACAATAATATGAGCATGCTCTTTCTCCTCCGTAGTAATAGTTGACTTAATTATCCTGATAACCGGGATAAGAGCCGGCAAAATTTGGTTGCTTCGTTTAGCAATACGTGGACTAGACGTGCATTTATTATGTGGACTCTACAGGATTTGGAATATGGACTCGAATGTTTAGTGTTGACTTCAAAATTCTCGGAAAGCTGTTAATAACTTTAGAAAGTGATTAGACGTTTTGAGACGGACGTGAATCTAAAGCTGAAGCTATTGTTAGTGTTGAGTTTATAGTGAGAGTGTTCAGCCCGAGAGTATTAAACCACTACCACTAAACCACTAAACACTACTAAACTAAACACTACTACACTAAACACTACTACACTAAACACTACTACACTAAACACTACTACACTAAACACTACTACACTAAACACTACTACACTAAACACTACTAAACATGGGTGAGTCCAAGTCACGAGTAAGTGTATGACTGCTCTAGGTAATTGGCATTCGTAGGCTGGACAAAACCTCTATGGGTCGTGTCTACCCATGGTGGGTCTAACACAAATATAAATACTAATAAATACCTATAACTAAGAAATACTAATAAATACCTATAACTAAGAAATACTAATAAATACCTATAACTAAGAAATACTAATAAATACCTATAACTAAGAAATACTAATAAATACCTATAACTAAGAAATACTAATAAATACCTATAACTAAGAAATACTAATAAATACCTATAACTAAGAAATACTAATAAATACCTATAACTAAGAAATACTAATAAATACCTATAACTAAGAAATACTAATAAATACCTATAACTAAGAAATACTAATAAATACCTATAACTAAGAAATACTAATAAATACCTATAACTAAGAAATACTAATAAATACCTATAACTAAGAAATACTAATAAATACCTATAACTAAGAAATACTAATAAATACCTATAACTAAGAAATACTAATAAATACCTATAACTAAGAAATACTAATAAATACCTATAACTAAGAAATACTAATAAATACCTATAACTAAGAAATACTAATAAATACCTATAACTAAGAAATACTAATAAATACCTATAACTAAGAAATACTAATAAATACCTATAACTAAGAAATACTAATAAATACCTATAACTAAGAAATACTAATAAATACCTATAACTAAGAAATACTAATAAATACCTATAACTAAGAAATACTAATAAATACCTATAACTAAGAAATACTAATAAATACCTATAACTAAGAAATACTAATAAATAATATACTGCAGATCCACAGGGCACATTCCATTACCACTGAGGACATGGTAGCATCGCAGAACGCTTAGACGTGTGTACCATACATTGTCGATCCAAACACCAACCAACCACCCACACGACCCTACTCTGGTAACTATATAAGCCGGCTCTCTCCCCTTGGGAAGAGCCATTAATGAATACACACCTGATAGGCACCAGACGTTACTACAGAATCTAATAAATACTAATAAATATCAAATACTAATAAATATCAAATACTAATAAATATCAAATACTAATAAATATCAAATACTAATAAATATCAAATACTGATAAATATCAAATACTGATAAATATCAAATACTAATAAATATCAAATACTAATAAATATCAAATACTGATAAATATCAAATACTAATAAATATCAAATACTAATAAATATCAAATACTAATAGCACAGTGTGAAACTGTTCGTTTTAAATCACACTAGCATGACTAAACAACAATTCAAAATCGTACCCCTACGCAGTCTTCAAACCAATTGACGTAATGTTTCACGCCATTTTTGATAAATTTTAATTCTCGAAATCTTAGGTTTGCCTCATATAGCAACATTTGGAGTCTTGCAGTACCAATCAAGTCAAACGGACGAAACGGGACTGGTTTCTTTGTTGTTTTGACTGGTTTCTTTGTTGTATTGTAAACCTGTTAGCGATTGTACGACTAATCACTGTTTGTTTAATTTTGCTGGTGTGGCACGGACATTTCACCCCAGTGATGAAATAGTTAGGAAACACTAAACACTACTGACTCTAAACCACTTAGCTTTACTATACTGGTTTAATCAAGCACAACCTCAGCTACTGTTTCAATCATCAGTCGGTATTCTCGGTCGATTCGTAGCTGCTTCTCCGCTCTATATCTGGCTCTATAACGTGACTAGGTCTAGAGTTAGTCCGAAGATACACAGTCCTAAGTACGCATAATGTACCACTCGCCTGTGGCCCTGTTAAGCATGGCAGAATCCATCCACCGAACCGCAGCGGCGGTCAGCATTGCCTCTCCTGACTAGCCCCTGCTCTGAATAGTCCCCCGGCCTGCACACAGCTGCTCTCCGCTCAGCTCCGTCTTGAGCCTGTCCACTTGGGCTGAGCTTCATGCTCTGCCATCGCTGCCATCGCACTATCTCCGCGCGCATCTCCACACTCCACACTACGCACCTCAGCTACGCACCTCAGCTACGCACCTCAGCTACGCACCTCAGCTACACATCTCAGCTACTCCCCAGCACAGGCCCATGTCCAGCACATCCGGCCAGCTGACCTTCACCCGCTTTGCTCACAACATATACGGGTCGCTCGGGGCCGGCGACCGCCCCGCAGCCCGCGGCCCCGATCCCCTGCCCAGACCAAAACCCTCCGCCAGAAAACTCACCTACACCTTCGACCGGGAGGTCACTTGCATCCTGCAGCTCCGCCACCCCCTTGGCCGGCTCAGCACGGCCTTCTACGACGCGTCGGCGTACGTGCCGTCGCACCACGTGATCATCGGCGGCAGAAACTACCTCAAGCTCTTGGCGCTCGACAACGACCAGCTGGAGGTCGTGGCCGACGTCAACTTGATCGAGCCCAAGACCTCGGCGCTGCTGCGGCTCCACTCGTCGCTGAAGTTGGTGCACGTGAACACCATCAAGTGCAACGGCGACTTGGTGGCGTGCGGCTTGACCAGCGGCAATGTCAACGTCTACCAGGTCGCAGGCAACGGCAAGGCCAAGTTGGCGTACCGCTTCGACGACCACAAACGCGTGGTCAACTCGTTGGACTTCGTGGACCACGACCAGCTCCTCCTCTCGGGCTCCCAGGACGGAACCGTCAAGCTCTGGGACCTACGGTCTTTCCTGCCGAAGCCGGCGGTCAAGCTCATGGCCCTGCAGCACTCGGACTCCGTCAGGTCGTGCCAGTACTCGCCCCACTCGCGGGTACGGGCCAAGATGTCTGTGCTCTCGGCCCACGACTCGGGCGCCTTGTGCAAGTTCGACCTCCGCTACCCTCTGTCGGCGCACACAAGCACCTCGCTCCCGGAGAGGAAATGGACGTTTCACACGGGTCCTGCGCTCTCCTTGCATATCCATCCGGAGCTAGAGTTCGTGCTCACCGGCGGACGAGACCGCAAGATCTGTGCGTGGAACTACGGCGAGTCGTCTGCGTCGTTGTCGCCCGAGGCTGTCATGTCTACCTACGGACCCGTGATGAAGATCAGGTGGAACGAAACGGCAAATGACGACCCCTACACCCACGGCATCCCGGACTTGTCCGACGACTATGCAAAGTCCTCGCTGCCGTTGTTCAACTACGACTTTGCGTGTCTGTATCTCAACGACGATCCGTCCATCACGGTCTACAACTTGGCCCGGCGCTTTGTGCCCAAAGAGATTGTCACCACGCTTTCGCACAAGCCTTTCCAGAACTTCATCTGGGCCAAGGGCCTGCCCGGCGCACGCAAGCTCTGGACCATCACCAAGTCCAACATGTTTGTTGCATACGACTTGACCTCCTTGAACGGATACCAGTCCAACATCATCCGGCCTTACGAGTCGCTCCCGCTGGTCACCACTGCATGGAGCTCGGGCTACTCCAACCTTTCCATCGTTGCGCAGGAAAGCGCAGACTACGACTTGCTGGTCGCCCCAGACTACGAAATCCCTTTCAACGAGCAAGCCGACGACCACGACGACGAGAGGTTCCGTACCGATCACCCCTCCTCCATGTCTGCAGACAACTTCAGCTTGCCGGGGAAAGCGGCGTTCTCCAACTCGCAATCGTTTGTCAGCATCAAGTCGCCCTCGAGTTTTCCGCTCAAAGACAGGCCGGCGCTTCTCCGCCTGGCTACGCAGTTCTCACATTCTGCGAAGCTGGCCTCTCCGGTGCCTCACCAACGACCCATGTTTATGGACATGCATGGCGTCTCAAGGCCTTCTCTCACACGGAACCCGTCCCAATCCACGGAGGATTCTGTTTCGCTGGGGATCACCATGTTACAGTCGCGGAGAGGCGAGCTCGGCCTTGAGAAGCTCGAGCAGAAGGATTTGCTCGCAATATCGCCATATTTGGTCAACATATCCGTGCAGATTCCTTTGGACGACGAGGCTGTGTTCGCAGCGCTTGCCAACGACTACCTCATTGGGGTTCCGGATGCTTTCAGTCTTGCCTTCGTGTGCCAAATAAACGCACGAGTTGCTGCTAGTGTGCAGAGGTTCCGAGAGTGCCAGGTGTGGAGATTGATATCCGTGGCTCTAGAGCAGGACGACGTTGAGCCGAACAAGCCCGAAGAAACGGTCGCAGACCTTGAGGCTGAGCCGGCTGCCAACGAATTCTCGCGATCTCCTGATGGGTCCAACTCCATCTCCTCTGAGTTGGGCAACTTCGTGGGCTCCTACAACTCCGACTCCACGCTGGCCACGAACTACGGCGCTGCTCCCAGAAGAACCGGCAGTGCATCATCGGTTAACTTGGCTGTGTTCAGCACGTCGAAAGAATCAAACAGGAGCGTTTTTTTAAACAAGGCGCCGCATCAGGAACACAAGAGCTTCACACCACCTGCTCTATCCCGGAAGTCCTCCGTGCACAAGGCCCCAGTCCAGGAAAAGAGCAAGGATGCTATAGACATTCCCCACGAAGATGCCCACGGCGACGCAGCCAGCTCCTGCAACACCAACAGCTCCAGGAGGTCGTTTGGTCATAGAGGGCCCAATGAAGACTTTTTCATTGCGTCGTCTAACACAGGCTCTTTCGAACATCCCAGCTCCGTCAGGGGCGACTGGCAGCACAAGCTCGTCAGCCCTCTCCATAAACTTCCGGGCAGTTCGCAAGATCTAGATAACGAAAACTTGAATTTCCTCAACAACGCAGCAGTATCCTACTCGTCGTCGGGATACTCAGGCTCGCATGTCAACAAAAAACGCATGTCGTTTCTGTCGAGAGAATCGTTCAATCCCTCGTCCCAGGGCTTCCATCCCTCGTCCCAGAGCTTCCATCCCTCGTCCCAGAGCTTCCATCCCTCGTCCCAGAGCTTCCATCCCTCGTCCCAGAGCTTCCACAGCCCTCTCGGCAAACAAAAGATGGCATACAACGGTTTCTGTGCAGCTAACGGTTCGAACCCAAGCAACCTAGACCGAGTGGAGGAATCAAGCAATAGTCTGGAGACACGCAACTTGTCGAAACTTACAAAAGCTCTTAGCAAGATACAGGTTGACGAAGAGAAAGAGCTCGAGCAGCCTTGGCACGCGCTCAACATCATAAAGCGGTCCATAGAGTATGCCATATCGCAAGGAGATGTGGTGATGAGCGCCACGCTTATATTGCTCTTCTACGATCATTACAAAGACGAGTTTGCCCAAACAGTTCTCAGCAAGGAAAACTGCCTCGAGTGCATCGGGCATTACATCGAGAATCTCCGGCGGGAGGGCCTCTTCGCCATCGCAGTGCAGGTGATTAAAGACGCACCGCAGGCGTTGAAGTATGAGCTCAGCGAGTTCTTCTGCAAGGACGTGGACATGAGGTTCTATTGCTGTTGGTGTCAGAAGCTTTTGAGCAACGAGGTGTCCAAGGCAAAGTACAATGGGCGAGGCGAGAACTTCGGGTACTGGTACTGCGACGAGTGCACGCGGAGGCAGCTGAACTGCGTGTATTGCCACGAGCCATGCCGAGGCTTGGCAGTGGTGGAGAGCTTGAAGTGCGGCCACAGCGGCCACTTCGGGTGCTTGCAAGAATGGCACCTTGAAGAGAACACCGACTCGTGCCCTGGAGGATGCGGGTGAGCAGCAACCATCCCCAAGACCACTTGCCAAGAACCGTCCTGCTTAGTCACCGACTCGTCTGAGGCGTCCGCTAGATCAACACAATATCACCTAGCTCCAAGTAGTCCTTGATCAAGCTGTACTTGACCACGTAGATGCCGTTCTTCTCGAGGCTGAGCTCATCGCCAACGAGCGGAAGTACAATGGTATCGTCACACACCACACGAATAAATACCGGCAGGTCCATGTCAGGCGCAGTGGTCATGATGTCTCCGCCACGGGTGTCGTCCAAGAGCGTCAAGAACGTGGGGAACTTCTTCAAGAAGCTGTTGTTGTATAGCTGCGTCAAGATCTTGAAGTGCTTGTGCATGTAGTCGGTCTCCTGGCGCGATAGAAGCAGGCCCTTCGACGCGTCGGCGGAGATCTCGTTCATGTAGAATATGGTGAAGTCGTCGATCTTGGCCAAGCGTGTCCGGATGTAGAGCCGGACCAAGTAGCTGAGGCGCTCGATGTCGGTTTCGATAATCATGAGCTGGAGCTTGAAGTCCAGGCTGATGACGCCGGACTCGGCGTTGGAGTCGCCGTACTCGTGCGAGTCCAAGAGAAACTGCTGCTGGTTCAGGATCTCGCGCAACACCACGTCCATCAACTGGTGCTTGTAGGGTAGGAGGTCTGGCGCCATGCGCTCGTTGAGCATGGCGGTGACGAGCTGCTGATGTAGCGAGCCGCTGGCCTTGGGCGTGGTGCCGGAGTCGGTTTCGAAGTCGCGGAGAATGTCCTCGATTTCCATGGCCAGAGCTAGTTGTAGAGCTGGTTGACCTGGTTGACCTAGTTGTAGAGCTGGTTGACCTGGTTGACCTAGTTGTAGAGCTAGTTGACCTAGTTGTAGACCTAGGAATTAGGCCACGTCCCACCCGTGCACCACCCACCGGTCGCACTCGTGCAGTACCGCTGTTTACTCCACGCCATGGATCGTCAGCAGTTGCTAGAGAAGAAACGGCAGCGGCTCCTCGAGCTCAAGCTGCGGCGGTCGGCGGTGCCCGGCCTTGACTTTGCCTCGCATGAGCCTCCTGACGCGCCTGCGCCGGCGCCCAAGGCCGACTTCGGTGTCCAGGTTGACCTCCCCGTGCCCGTTTCCCAGGCCTTTGGCCCCAGCGTGCTGGCGCCGCCTGGTTTTCACAAGATCAACAAGTCTGTCCAGACGGATGCGGTGGATGCCGATCCACGGGTTGAACGGGCTGATCTGGCTGAACGGGCTGATCTGGCTGATCTGGCTGATCTGGCTCCACTGGCTCCACTGGCTAATCTGGCTCCACTGGCTCCACTGGCTCCACTGGCTGGTCTGGCCGCTCAGCCTGCCGTGGACCTCCCCCAACAATCCTTCCTCCTGTCCCTACAGCAGCGGCTTCTGGCGCTCGGCTACTCTGACATCCGCTTGGGAATCAAGCACACCATCTCGGCCGACGCCGACTCTCGCGTGCCTTTCGACGTCTCCACTAGTGCCAAGTTCCTACACCGTCCCATTGCTTGTGTTGCTACCACAGCCCGCCACCCCGACTTGCTTCTCGTCGCATACGGAACGCCCCACGAAAAGCCTGGCAAGGTCCATCGCTCCACAAACGACTCCGTGCACTCTCTGGGGGGCCTAGCTGTCTTGTTCAACCGCAGCACTGACTTCTTCACGCCCGAGTTCTTCCTCCAGTGTACGAGCCCCATCACCAAAATCTTCTTCGATAACAGCGACCCCTTCCGCATTGTCGCTGGCCTCGACAGCGGCCTGGTCGTCATGTGGGACTTGGCTGCTGTGGCTCCTACCCAGGTAGCAGTGCTCCCCACGCTACAAACGTCGTACATCTCGTCGCTCACGGAAAAGTCCCTGCTCAATTTCGTGCACCATGTCTCGCCTATCGTCTTCATGAAGCAGTTGAATATCGAGAGCTTGCAGGACTCGGCCATCATGACCATGTGCGAGGACGGCATTATCAATGTGTGGTCGCCTAATTTCTTTGCACTCCCGAAATTCTCCTCCATTGGGCTCCTGCCGAGCCAAAATAACATGCTTCTCGTCACTGATGCGCTCCTAGCGTCTCGCAAGCCACTTGCGTCTCAGGACCAACTCCATGATGCGCCCGAGTACAGGTTCTTGAACCTGGTCATCATGGCATCCACGAATGGCGTGATCTACAGGCTCGCCAATCAAAAGGAGAGTAACTACGTGGGCGCCGAGTTGAAGGTCCACATCGAGGGCGCTGTGCACACTTCCGCTGTCACCTCTTTGGTGGAACTCTCCGGCTCTCTCATATTGTCCGCACACTCGGACTTTTTCCTACGGGTGTGGCATTCCGCCACGGATGAGCTTCTTGTGGCTATCCCAACTGCAACACTTGTGACTACACTTTTGGGCCGCCCAGGCCATCCCAACCAGGTCATCACTTTGGGATCTTTGCGAATACCCGAGCCGGGCTTTTACGTTGAGCTTTGGGATTTTGATGTCTGTGTCAAAGGTCCTGTGTTCAGTATACCCACCAAAAAGAAATCCTCTGGCATTGCATCCTTTTCTGACGAAGGAAATGAATTGATTATAGGTTATGACGATGGTGAGATTGACGTCTGGAAAATCGAGGACTCCATACTACTGAAGTACGTTGCCACATTATATCCTGAACCAGAGGGTATTGAGTCACTAGCAATCTGAACGATAGGCCATTCACTACCTTGAACCGCACCCTTCAGTATACTACGACATCTCATTTAGATTGGCGATGCTCAAGATCTTAATATTATACAAATTGAGTGGCAAGATTGTCTCTTGGTCGCACCTGTAAGTCTCTGGCGACTTGATTGTCTGTGTGTGTCTGTTCAAGAGTGACGCAATCGTGAGAGGCCAACACCAACAACTCGAAAAAGCACTTGGTGGCTTCGCTCTTCTCGCTGTACTTGAACTGACTGTCTTGCTGCTGGACTACACCTAGGGGCACCAGGCTTTTGAGGTCTTCCTTCATCAAGTCCGAAAAGTGTATCGAGGGCTTCTCATAAAATGCATCTCTCAAGTGACCGGCGACCTGGCTCGTGGCTCTGGGGTTTTCTGCAGTGATGCTCTGCAGCTGCTCCTCTGGAGTAGGCTCTGCAGGTTCTGGAAGTAAATCAACTTCTGGCAAGGACAAATCGAAGTCTATGGAAGTGTCAAAGTCCCTGGTGGCCTCCGGGGAAGCCACATCAGGAGTCTCTTCCTCACGGGAAAGCTCCAAGCATCTTTGGCGGAGTTGAGAGTCAAGATTCCAGATCCGTCTTCTCTTGGGATTCTCAGCCGACGCGAGCTCGTTGATCAACTCCAACTTTTCTTGCTGTGTAAGCTTGAGAGTCAACGAATCCTGGGAGAAATGTCCGTTAGTTTGTAAGTTTTGTATGTTGCGCAAGACCTCGTTGGGAAGGCCACGCTCGAGGTCTTCTGCGGAGTCCACCACCAATTTTCTCTTTGTTGTCTTGACAACGCCAGATTCTGAGAGTCCAACTAGTCTTCGGGCGGGTCTGGTATCGGGAGCGGATACTGGGGTTGTGGCATTGTCTATGGTTTCCAAAGGCTCCATGTCAAATCCTGGAACAGCGTCGGTGGCTGGTTTTGGGTCAATGTCCATGAGAGACTGGTCTGCGTCGGGCAAAGCAGCCTGAGCGTCTCTGCCGACTTCAATGGAGTGGTCTGAGTTCAAGTCAAAATCAAGGTCGAGGTCGAGGTCGAGATCCTGGTCTTCGATGCCTCTGGCGACCTCCATCGAGAGGTCAAAGTGGGAGTCGTCGGCACGATTAGCACCAACGCTCATCTGCGAGAAAATGGAGTCAGCCGTCGGCCTGGAGGGCTCATCGTCGAGAACAAGGTCCTCCTGGTAGAACAAGTCAAAGTCGGTCACTTGATCCTGCAATGTGACTCTGTCAAGGTTGGCAAGAGTGGTTTTCTGCGGAGGCAAGTTGACTATGTTGGCAGTGGCAGCGCCTATGGTGGCACCACTGGCGGACTTGAAGGAGTTTTTGAGCTTGTACAACACCTCCTGGACATCGTCAAGCAAATACTTTGTTTTTCTCGAGTATATGCGTACGATTCCCAAGAGAAGCTGGCCCGAGAGCCGGAGCGTGATTGTGTTGGCATTGGCGGAGTCGCTGGTGCCAGACTGGAGCTGCTTGCCGGAGATGATCCTGGACGAGACAACGATGTCGGTGTTGAGGAACTGCAGCTTGGAGAGTTTCTTGTCGTAGTTCGACGCCAACCACACGTGGGCTAGCGGGCCTTGGCGGGCCACCAACAGATCGGACATGGGAGAAGTGGGTGGTGAGGGAGAAGAGTGTTTTGAAAACGCGTACGCGCTGCGTCAGGTGACCGGTCGCGGAAGCGAATACAGGATGAGTAGGCGTGAGTAGGTTATGAATTGGACCCGACGAAGAGCTAACGTTGACTGCGTCGAAGTGTGGTCTGGTATGTGACTATGTCGTGTCTGCTTGTCATGTCTGGTTGTCGTCACTGTCGTGTCTATGTCGCTGTGACCGTTCCTACTTTCACTGAGCGCAGTTCTCACCTTCTCACCGTTATGCGGGGTCGGTGCAAATTGAGAGAGCTCTATACACCGTATAAATTCACAATCTTCTCGTGAAACCCCCTGGCCGGAGCCTTTTACCCCACTCCATCACCCAGCAAAGACAGAGGTCCATCCAGCGAAGACAGAGGCCCATTCAGCGAAGAGGGGATTTTTCGCCAAATCACATAGAGAGTCCTGCACACTAGGCACATCTTGCCTAACTTCCCGTAGAAGGCTGGACGAGTAATACAGTTTGAAACGGCCAGGGAGAAGCGGCACGCCAGATGCGGACCAGATGTCCGGATCTAACGTCGAACTGTTCTTAGAACTGTCCTCAGAACCGTCCTCAGAACCGTCCTCAGCTGGAGCATGCAGCCACGGCTGCGCGCAAACTGATTGTTATCAGCGTGCCCCATACTGGTCCGTTCAGCACGACATGAACCTAGAAGACCGGCTCAACGAGTCGTTCAACGACATCCTCCGCACCACAGGGTACTTTTTCGAGGTGATCAACAGCAACCGCAAACAGAGCAACTTGATCACCGGCACCAACAACCAGATAGTGCCGGTGCAGATCACCACGCTGTTCACCAGGAACATCGGCCAGTTCGAGCAGATCCTCGACGAAACCGTCAACAAGCTCGACGATGCTGCGTGGTGTATAGCGCAGATTGTCGAGAACAAAAAGAGACAGGACGAGCTCAAGGTCCAGGAGGAGTTGGAGAAGCAAAAGTTGGCGGAGGACGAGCGCTTGCGCCAGGAAAAAGAGGCGGCGGTGAAAAAGAAGGAGGCGCAGGAGCAGGAGGAGCGCTTGGCCAAGGAGAGGCTCGAGCAGCAGCAGAACGAGAAGAAGCCCGACAACGACGGCTCGGACTTCAAGACCGACTTCAATGGGAGTTTGGACATGGACAAGGAGCTCGGCTTGGACATCCCGAACCCCTCCGACATACTATCGTCGATCAGCTACAAGGGAGGAGAGCGGTCAGGCACGAATGCCAGCGACGACAAGGGCAAGCTAGACATGGAGTTGGATGCGAACCTCGGCCTGGGCATGATGGATGACTTGAGCATGGATCTTCTAGGGCAAAACTTCGACGGCAGCCTCGGTGACAACTTGGATGAGGAGTTTGACGTGGATAACTTTCTCAACCAATTCGGCAACGGCGACTAGTGGTGTGAAGGTATGAGTACGGGATGAATGAGTACGGAAGAGTCGATTATAGCAGAAGTGAGAGGAGGGGAGAGAGGAGAGAGAGGAGAGAGAGGAGAGAGAGGAGGGGAGAGAGGAGAGAGAGGAGGGGAGAGAGAAGCTACAGATATCAACACCCTTGCTAGATTGCGCCTACCTGGCAAGGCATCCCCTCGGTGCTGGCCATCGCCACGCAGCAGCCCTCCACCACGCTAGTGGCAGCAATAGCCTTGTGGAGGCTATGGCCCAATGTGACTAGACTCTAACACGGTCTAGCAGTTCACCCCCTGTCAACGTCGAGTAATACATGTACCCAGAATGTACGGCGCAGCTCGCACCGGTGTGGCCGCGAAGAGAGGTGTAGCAGCCAATGGGAAAGCGCGCGCAGGGCGTGCGGCCCCCAACACCAAGGTCGGTCACGTAGTATCGAAAAGCTACACCAAAAAGTCTTACCGCAAGCCACCCGCCACCATGTTCAGACAAACTTTGCGCCAGGTCGCCAGACAATCCATCAGAAGAACATACGCCACCGAAGCTTCCGGCTCCGACGCCTTGAAGTTGTCGTTGGCGCTTCCCCACCAGACCTTGTACTCGGACTCCGAGGTGCAACAGGTCAACTTGCCCTCCATCAACGGAGACTTGGGTATCTTGGCCAACCACATTCCCATTGTGGAGCAATTGAGACCCGGATTGTTGGAGATCATCTCCAAGGGCGGCGAGACCGAGCAGTACTTTGTCTCGGGAGGCATTGCTACTGTGCAGCCCGGAAACAAGTTGACCATCTCGGCCATTGAGGCATTCAAGCCCGAGCAATTCGACGCACAGGAAATCAAGACCTTGATCTCCGATGCCCAAAAGAGAGCCTCGTCATCGGACGAGGTGGCTGCTGCAGAGGCCAACATTGAGTTGGAGGTATTGGAGGCTTTGCAACACGTTGCCAAGTAAGCATCAGGTAAATATAAATAAAGTCATGATAGTGAGAACTGTTAAGTAATGTAAAGATAGAGTAGAAGTGAAAACGTAGACATCCTCTTGCCTAACCCATGCTTCTGGCAGTCCTCCGGCACAGTGCGAAAATTTTCCCATCACAGTGCGTCCCAGTCTGAAGCCACCACACCACATCTATGTCCCTAAGCAGCAAGCAGGCGTTCGAGAAGCTTCCCAAAGTGCTACACAACTTCTTCACCAAGTATCCGCCGCGGCCGTTCGCGCAGTACTCGGAAAAGCCGTCGGTGATCACGGACCAGCACATGAACCCGTTCTTGCCCAACAAAAACCCCGACACCGGCCGGTGGCACGGGGCCAGGATCTCGTTGCGGAGACTGGCCGACCTCTTCAAAACCGCTCGCAAGTACGGCCTCGAGAGCCTCTTGCCCCCTATCCCACACAAGAAGTTCTTTGAGGACAAGTACTACAACAAGAACTGGATTCGGGGAGTGTTGTTCCAGAAGAAGCAGAAGTGGGAGAGAGAGCTTCCGGAGAAGCTCGAGAAGAGACGGGTGGCTTTGGAGAACATGGACGCCACCATTGTGGAGGCCCGGCCCACCTACAAGAAGCAGCTCAAGAAGAGAGAGCAGAGGAAGAGAACGTGGCACTGAGCCATGTAGCTGTGTATTAGCAGTAACGTGTATATAACGTGTATATATGTGGTATATATGAGCGGTGACTGAGCGATGTAGAGGGGTAGACAGACGACCCAGACGGACCCAGACCCAGACGGACCCAGACCCAGACGGACCCAGACCCAGACGGACCCAGACCCAGACGGAGTGACCAGCCTCAGAAAGCCCTCTTCCCCTTGAACGGCTTCTTGCGTTCCACCGTTCTCGCACCCGGACCGGCGCCGGCCCCCTTGATCCGAACTGCGCTCTTCGCAAGTAGACTCTCCACGTTGAGCTCATCGGGAAGCAAGATCTGTCTGATTTGGTTGCCCCGGATGTTCATGAACTGCATTAGCTGCGGGTCCTGGTGCGGCTGGATGAGCTTGATGTTCTTGAGCGACACGTTCATCAGCGGTGAGCACGAGAGAAGCTGCCCGTTGACCGACGTGCCGTTTTTGAGTTCCACGGTGATGGACTGGTTGGTGGCGGACGGAAGGTTCATTAAAAAGCGCACCAACTTCATGATGGGGTAGGGAGGTAGGGGGGGTAGTCCTAAGGGTAGAGAGGTAGGGAGGGTAGACCTAAAGGTAGAGAGGTAGAGAGAGGTAGAGAGGTAGAGAGAGGTAGAGAGAGGTAGAGGGAGGTAGAGAGGTAGAGGGAGGTAGAGGGGGGAGAATAGAAAGAATGTAGGAAACGCGTGAAGACTGAAGAGGCCTATGGATTTCGCACTGCGCACTAGACCGGACTGTCCTCCATGCCTGCCACCGCCAGTCCTGTGGATGTCGCCGTTGCGTCCAGTCACTCCAGTAACTGTCCAGTCACTCCAGTAACTGTCTAGTCACTCCAGTAACTGTCTAGTCACTGACCAGTCGAGTCGGTATCTGCAGTCCCCTCATCGTTCCAGACCTCAGTCCCACCCTAGTCAGCTCGCTGACTGGCCTAGTCACTCCGCAGCTTCCCCATTGTAGTGTGCGCACTGACACCGAGTCCACATACCCTACCACGCTCACCTACCACGCTCACCTACAACGCTCACCTACAACGCTCACCTACAACGCTCACCTACAACGCTCACCTACAACGCTCACCTACATCGCTCACCTACATCGCTCACGGTACTACCAACCACCACCCACCCCTTCAGCATGCCCGGGCTCCCAGACCACCTCCTCTCCATCCCGCCCGTCACGCGCTTCTTCATCATAGCTTCCACCGCGTTGTCCTTGGCCATCTCGCTCGAACTCATTTCCTTCTCCTCCGTCATCGTGGACCCCGAGGCGCTCCTTGACGTGGTCTGCTCCTTGCACAAGCAGCCGTCGTACCCCAAGGTGCTCCTACAGGCCGTGCTCAGGAGCTACCAGGTGTTCTCAGGCTTCTTCGTGGTGGACGGCTTGAAGAGCAACGGCGTGTTGGTGCTCTTGAACATCTACCGCTTCTACACCTTCTCCAACTACCTCGAGAGCTCGGCCGGCCGCTTCAAGGGCAACTTCGCAGACTACTTCTGGTTTGTGTTGACCAGCGGCTTCTTCCTCGTGTGGATCAACGTCTCGTTTGCCTACTTCGGCCTCCAGACGCTCTACTACCACTCGCAGCTTCTGTCGTGCATGACGTTCCTCTGGCTGCGCACGTCCATGAACTCGTCCATCAACTTCATGGGCATCGTGCCCATCAAGGCCTACTACTTGCCGCTCTTCGACTTGGGCATGGCCGTGTTGACCGGCGGGCCCCACCCGGCCGACTCGTTTTCGGGCATCTTGGCCGGCTACCTCTACGAGTGCGTGCAGTCCGACACGCTCCCGCTATACAACTTGTTTCCGGGCGCATACCGCTCGGCCATGAGCCCGGAAAACGGCCGAAGGGTGGGCTTCAACGTGGACACCACCACCTCCGAGCACGTGTTCACCCCGGCCATCTTCGACTTGGGCTACTTGAAGGCGCCGGCGTTCTTCTACAGGGTGTTGAAGTACCCGATCAACACGACGGTGAGAACCACGGCCTTTTCGAACCCGGCCGTGAGCCTGGCGTCCGCCCGACGCCCGGCCAACGCCGCGGCGCGGACCTCTGGCTACAGCTCGGGCTACAAGAGTTCTTTCCAGGGGAAGGGGCACCGCTTGGGCTCGTAACTTGAAGAGCTCTTTCCTGGCGCTTGGCCGGAAAGGCACCGGCGCATCGCCAGGTTTTCCGGCCAGGCCAATCCATCACTATTGTACGCCTTGCCAGGCATAGGCACCTATGAAGATCGCCGTCGCTTCCCCGGATCTCCAGTAGCACTTGTAATTCCACGGCCATTACGCACTCCCACAATACATTTCGCATTCCTCGCTACAACATTTCTGACTCAGCACATTCGCCTCGTCAAAGCACCCGCCACCCAAGTCTACAAGGGCCCCCGGAAACCACAGCCAATGTCGAGAAACTCGCCGCAGATCCACCCGGTGCGGTCGGTCTCCGAATCCGACAGGCCCCAATCCGTCTCCAACTCACCTTCCGTCAAGGCCAAGAACTCCAAGCTCAAGAAATTCCGCTCTCGTCCCCAGATCAGGAAGTTGGGCTCGGCCGCCAACAGCAAGTTCATCTACTCTGTCGATGACGACATCTACGACCAGCTAGACGAGGAGCCGTCTCCGGAATCCGAGGCCCAGCGCGAGCAAAAGTACATCGAGGGCTACCACGACGCGCTACGTGACCTATTCCAGCAGAAAAAGGCAAAGATCCAGGAGGCCAGTGGCGCCGGCCCCGGCCCGGAGTCGCAGGGCTCCGCCGGAGCCCACCTGAGCTCGGTGAAAGACCATGACCTGGACGAAGTGCGCAACCAGACCCTTGAATTCACCGACGAAGACCGCAACCTTGCCGAGTTGGGCTTGGAGAACTCGGCCTCCGAAAACGCTGCCGACGAGGCGGCTTCTGTGCATTCCACCTCCTCCTCGGACACTCTCGAGTCGTTGAACTTGAAGGACCGCCAGAACGCCATCAATACGACGCATCCGTTTGGTATCAAGATCTGGAAGCCGTCCATCTACAAGAAAAACCGCTCGGTTGCTGCACGGGCCGACGAGGACATCCACGACTTCGACCCGAGAAGACCTACCGGTAGGATCTCCTTGGGCGTCTACGTGACCAACTTTCTATGGAGTGCCACAGTGGGGCTCTTCTTGTGCGCCGTGTGTTTCGTGGGAGCCTTGCTCGTTTTTGTTCTCTCCGGCTTTGCCTGGCACAAGTCCCTGAGGCCTTACGTGAAGCTCTTGCTTCAGCTCGGGAGGTACTGGCTCTATCCGTTTGGCAAGTTTGTTTTGCTCAACAAAGACGAGAACTACCTTGACGAGGATGAGTTGGACGGCAGGTCCATATCGGAGTTCCACCGCTGGAGGTTGGAGGAGGAAGGAAGGTTGTTCTTTGCGCCTCCCCGCAGAATGACCAACTCTGAGACCCGCCCGTTGTTGAAAGACCACCGGGGCAGGCCGTTGAGAGATGCATACGCCACGCTATCTTCGGACCAGGAAAACGAAACCGTGGTGGATGACGAAAACTCCCCAGACGCGGAGGATGCCGATGGGAACGACGTGAAGGTGAGACTCTTTGGCCGGGGCCGCTGGTCGTCCGGCCGCATCTTGTTCTTCTTATTTTTCTACGGAATACTCCAGCCATTTTCCTACTTGATCGCCGCCTTGTGCTGGATCTTTGTCTTCACCATCCCCATGGCCAACCTCAACTCCATCTTGTGTGAAAACGTTAGACGCAAGCCGTTGGCGCTCCGCTTCGAAAAAGAAAAGGACTACTACAAAAAGATTGCCAACGTCAAAACGAAAAAAAAATACAAGGACCAGTCCATCGTGCTCTGCACATACAGGTGCTGTGGCCTCCACTACTACAAATACACCATGGGGGGGACTAATATATTCTTCATCAATCTCCTACTCATAGTGATCTTCGTGATCTTTGACTATTACGTCTTGAAAGAGGGGCTTGGCTGGGACGTGTGGTATACCAGCTCCTCTTTCCTTTTCATGGGGGGCTTGTTGTCCATTATACCGTTGGCTTACTTCATTGGCCAGGCTGTCGCTTCCATTTCCGCGCAGTCATCTATGGGAGTGGGTGCGGTTATCAATGCCTTCTTTTCGACTATCGTGGAGATTTTTCTCTACTGCGTGGCTTTGAATCAGTCCAAGGGCAAGCTCGTGGAAGGGTCTATGATAGGCTCTATTCTCGGCGGCGTGTTGCTTTTACCGGGGCTTTCCATGTGTGGAGGCGCTTTGAACCGGAAAACCCAACGCTACAACCCACGGTCTGCCGGGGTTTCTTCGACCATGCTACTCTTCGCCATGTTGACCATGTTTGCACCGTCCCTCTTCTACCATATGTATGGCTCATACGAGATTCGCTGCAGGGACTGTGGTGTCTACACCCCGTTAGGAGGCGAGGACTGCACAACATGTCAGTTCATCCAGCCGAGTCTCAAATTGGACGACCTTTACTACAAGGTGCTTAGACCGCTCTCGCTATTGGTCGCTTGCGTGTTGTTTTTGGCGTATATCTGTGGCTTATATTTCACGTTAAAGACCCATGCGTCCTTGATTTGGGCTACCAACTCCCACGAGCAGCAAGCTGTGCAGAACAAGAAAGACGCTGCAGTTTGGAAGTCTCCCAGTGTTTTGACTCTCGACAACCAGCTCACCTCGAAGCTTAACAACATGGAGAACCAGTCGCCAGGCTTGATTCGAAAACCCGGCTTTATGTCGCCGACCGCAGAAGAGGGCACGTCAAAAAACATGTTGGGCACTCCGAAATTGGTGGCACAAAACGCCTCTAAAGAGCAGGCTAAAGAGCAGGCATCATTACAGGATGATGTAGAGGCTGCGGGGGGCCACGATGCGCCCAACTGGTCCAACTACAAGTCGACGGTGATTCTTTTGGGGTCTACAGTGCTCTATGCGATAATCGCCGAGATTTTGGTCGACAATGTGGACGCCGTGTTGTCCAATTTCCCCATCAACCCGAAGTTTTTAGGGTTGACAGTCTTTGCGCTTGTTCCCAACACGACGGAATTCGTCAATGCCATCTCGTTTGCAGTGGGCGGAAACGTGGCACTTTCCATGGAGATCGGCAGCGCCTATGCTCTCCAAGTTGTCTTGATCCAGATTCCGAGTTTGTTGGTGTACTCTGTGTTGAAGGGCTTCACCGACATCGAGATGATTTTTCCGTTGGTGTTCCCGAGATGGGACGTCCTCGCCACGTTGGCGTCGATCTACTTGTTCACATACATCTATGCAGAGGGCAAGTCCAATTACTTCAAGGGCGTGATCTTGATCTTGATATACGTGGTGGTGTTGGTGGGGTTCTTCTTGGACGATGTGGTGGAAGACATGGACGGTGGAGCCAGCGCCTTCACGCGTATCTGGAGGGCTAGCTAGACTGATTAATAATTTTTTTAGCCATAATAATCTTTTCCATAATCTTTTCCATAATCTTTTCCATAATCTTTTCCATAATCTTTTCCATAATCTTTTCCATAATCTTTTCCATAATCTTTTCCATAATCTTTTCCATAATCTTTTCCATAATCTTTTCCATAATCTTTTCCATAATCTTTTCCATAATTATCAGCCATTTATATTTCTATCTAGCCATCTATAATACCTAAGCCTTGACCACGTAAACTCTGCTCTCGTATGGGGACAAGGTGGACTCGTCGCTGCCGTCGTTGGAGAGGATCAAGTCCAAGTCGCCGTCCACCGCCTTCTTGAAGGGAATGGACTCCTGGGTGAAGTTCAACACCACGTAGATCTTCGAGCCGTTGTGGGTCTTAAGGTACGAGAACACTTTCTCGTTGTCGTAGTCGATGATCTCCAAGTCTCCGAACACCAACAAGTCCTTGTGGTCTTTTCTGACCGACAAGGCCTTCTTGTAGAAGTTGTACAAGGAAGATGGGTCGTCGACTTGCGAGGCCGCGTTGACAAGCTTGTAGTTGTCGTTGACCCTCATCCATGGCTTGCCTGTGGAGAAGCCGGCGTTCTCCGAGGCGTCCCACTGCACCGGGGTTCTTGCGTTGTCTCTGGCGACCAAGTTGATGTTCTTCATCAACTTGTCGAGGTCCTTGTTGCCGTGCGCGTCGGTGTAGGTCTTGTAGTAGTTGATGGTGTTGATGTCCAAGTACTCCTTGATGTCCCAGTCCAAAGGAACGTTGGTCATGCCGAACTCCTGGCCCTGGTAGATGAACAAGGTTCCGGTCAAGGTGGTGAGCAAGGTGGCCAACATCTTTCCGCTCTTGAACAAGAACTCGGGGCTGTCGTTACCGAAGCGGGTGATGCACCTGGGCTGGTCGTGGTTCTCGAGGAAGCACGTGGCCCAGGCGTCGGTGCCCTTGGTGAAGGAGCTCATGTTGTTGACGGCGTCCTTGAACTCCTTCAAGGTGTAGCCCTTGTAGAGGAACCTGTCCTCGGGGCGAGAGCCAATCTCCACGAGGTCGAACAAGAACATCATGTTCATCTCCTTCTCCTTGGCGCTGACGTACTTCAAGGCGTCCTCACGCGTGGAGTGGCCGACCTCGCCGACGGTCATGGCGTCGTACTTGGACGTGACCTTGGCGAACATCTCCTTGTGGAACTCGTGGATGCGGGGCCCGGACTGGTGGAAGGCCTTGCATGGCTGGAAGTCCAGGTCGGGGAACACGATGGGGGCGTCGGCGTACGACTGCACCTTGGAGTACATGCCGGCGGTGTCGATTCTGAAGCCGTCGATGCCCTTCTTGAACCAGAACGACAAGGCCGAGTCGTAGATGGCGTTTCTGGTCTCCTCGTTCTCCCAGTTGAGGTCGGGCTGGGTGCTGGCGAAGAGACGCAAGTAGTACTCGTCGGTGGTCTCGTCGTAGGTCCAGGCGCTGCCGGAGAAGTACGACTGCCAGTTGTTGGGAGGGTGTCTGTTGCCATGAGCGTCGTACTTGGCGGGCTTCCAGATGTACCAGTCGCGCTTGGGGTTTGTCTTGGACGAGCGGGACTCCTGGAACCACTTGTGCTCGGAGGACGTGTGGTTGATGACCAAGTCCAAGATCAAGCGCATGCCACGCGAGTGCACCTC
The DNA here is from genome assembly GCA_002370795.1 of Metschnikowia sp. 03-147.1. NCBI lineage: Eukaryota > Fungi > Ascomycota > Pichiomycetes > Serinales > Metschnikowiaceae > Metschnikowia > Metschnikowia sp. 03-147.1. Next base: position 29,981 of record NKZR01001475.1, on the reverse strand, counting down.
CAGGATCAAGGTGTCCATGTCCTCCAAGGTTCCGTACTTGGGGTACACGCTCTCGTAGTCGGAGATGTCGTAGCCCATGTCGTCCTGGGGGGAGTCGTACATGGGCGACAACCAGACGACGTCCACGCCCAAGTTCTTGACGTAGTCCAACGTGGAGATGATGCCGGGGATGTCTCCGACACCGTCGCCGTTGGAGTCCTTATAGGAGGCCGGCCAGATCTGGTAGACCGATGCGTCTTTCCACCATTGAGTTTGCATTGTGATAGGAGTATTCAGAAGGGGGTGTACAAGGTACGATGATGATGAGGGAAGAGGGGGGCTGGGGGGCTTTTATATGTGAGCTACCCCGGATTTTTGCGAGATGCGCGGAGAAACTTTGCGAGGCGAACTCAAGGCGACTGAGAATTCGAGGGCGAGGGAACGAGGGCACTTCGAGGCAAACTTTGCGAGGCGAACTTTGAGTTCCCCCACGCTGGACCTCAGCCGTAGTCGATTTGGTACAGAATGCATACATGTTCCATATCAAATAGTAAATTTCATATCAATCCATACTCCTAAATTCCATATCAATACATACTCCCATATTCCATATTTGATATTCCCAAATTAATCATATTCCCAAATTAATCATATTCCCAAATTAATCATATTCCCAAATGATTCTATATTCCCAAAACCTGTATTCAGTCCATTCCCTTACTCTTCCCTCAAGCGTAACTCAAATAATTAGCGGTCAGTGCCCCTAACCATGGTGGGAGCGGGGAACTTTGCGGGGAGCGGGGCTGAAACGAGTCGCTGCGAAGGCGCGAGAGGGCAGTGAGAAAGATTCTTGGTATGAATGGGGTGAAGTGATATGATAGTAGTAGATAACACCGGGATAGAGTGCATTGATTGAGTAGAGTAATTGAGTAGAGTAATTGAGTAGAGTAATTGAGTAGAGTAATTGAGTAGAGTAATTGAGTAGAGTAATTGAGTAGAGTAATTGAGTAATTAATGCGTAGTGCATAAATCAAAATGTAAAGATTCTACGTAATGTCTAGTGCTTCATCTGGTCGTCTGACTGGCTTGCTGACCGTTAGGAACGCCTGTTCCACCGCTGTGCATGCAGGTGATCATGCTGATACCCGGAACACCACCAGGGGATCTACAGCAAACCGACCTGGCTTGCGCGGCCGAGAGTGCTTAGTCCGGCAGCACTGCCGAGCGGCCTTCCGGACAGCACTGCCGAGCGGCCTTCCGGACAGCACTTCCGGGGCTTATATCCAGTTCCGACCTATTGACTCAGGTCGTTTCACCCTCCGCCCAAAAAACCTTTTCTTCCTCCGTCGGCATCCCCCCGCTCCCCCACGCTTCACGACCACCATACACCCTCGCGAGCCTCTTCCCTCCTGCGCAGCGCCGTCTAGGGCGTCCCGCTTGAACAACCACACCCTCACGTGATCCCATAACTTTTCTGGCCGTGAAAGGTGTTTCCGGGGTCCGGTCGCTCTGCGTCCCACCGGCACCTGAGCCTGCCACTAGGTTCCGGCGAGGGTGGCTGCGACACACCCGTACACCAGGAGAGTGGCCCGCCAAGGCACAAATGGCGGGCCAATGTGGCCAGAACGGCTTGCGGGTTCCGGGCGAGCAGTGTATGTTCAGCAGTAAGCTGCAGATGCATAGAGCAGCTGGAGGTGCCATCAGGTTGACAGGTACGAATGGAAGCGTTTGTAGAATGGCTGACCGACTGTCTGCAGACGGTACACTATCTGCAGACGGTACACTATCTGCAGACGGTACACGACTATCTGGCAAGACGCCTGGAGAAAACGGAGAAACAGAGAAAACGGAGAAGCAAACAAAGAAACAACGGAGAAAAGCAGACAAACAGACAAACAGACAAACAGACAAACAGACAAACAGACAAACAGACAAACAGACAAACAGACAAACAGAACAACAGAACAAACGGAGAAATACAACTCAAGAATGCGAGAGGAGTGAGTCCAAACAGAACATGTTCCATATGCCAGATACCCCATTGCCAAATCCGTCCTTATTGTGGTGCACACACAACCAGGCCAGTCGCCAGCACGGTAGCCGGACATAAGCTAGCACGCATGGCACGCACGGCCACCACATCTCTACAGCCATGCTTCTATTGTGATAACACGCATTGTTACGGACGCCAGAGTGCACATAGCAACAGGCCGAACACGCCATACTAGAGGCGGGCGTCGGTACATGGTGGCAATGAGCAGATCTTAAAGGTGTAGTATCTTAAGCAAAGCTGCGGGAGTTAAAGCAAAGCTGCGGGAGTTAAAGCTAAGCTGCGGGAGTTAAAGCTAAGCTGTGGGAGTTAAAGCAAACCTGCAGTGCAATTGTGCCGTGGTGTGGCATTCTGAGACTGTAGACACACCAAGATCAAACTCGAATCGACAGCTTTTTGGGTGGTAGTGGTAGGCCGCAGGTGCCAGTCAGTTCTCTGCTGTCTACCCACTTCACCCTCTGCACATCTATTGCTCAAACTCATGCTTCCCTCATACTTACCTCATGCTCCCTCATACTTACCTCATGATCCCTCATGATCCCTCATGATCCCTCATGCTCCCTCATGCTCCCTCATGCTCCCTCATGCTCCCTCATGCTCCCTCATGCTCCCTCATGCTTCTATCGCATCCCCATATCCCAATACTCACTGCTCTAAACTCACTGCCGCGGCTTACGCGGCCGTGCGTAGCTTTCAGAATGCGCCGCGGGCCGTGCGTATTTGTCAGCACGCTACGCTCGCCCCTCCAACAAATTTTCGTCGTTGAATTTTGGCCTCACTACTCAGTTTTAACAGCCTTGTCTAGTCACCTCTTCCATATCTATCGTCCTTCCGCTCGGTAGTTGTAAAGGGGATTTAAGGCTTTAGCTCGTGTCATAGACTTACATCCTTGTTCGTTTCGCTGGCGACAGTTCGTGTCTGCTTCACTAGTGTGCGTGCTGTTAGAAAGTCCTCCTACGCCACATCCTCAATCGAGCTTCTTCTTTGAGCTGCTGGTTCTTTGTTTCACTTCCAGAAAACATCCAAAAAATCCAAAAAAACCTATATTCTAGTGCCACAGAATTACAGATCCTAGATTGCTCCTTTGAGTATAAGTCCTGTTTACGTCCTGTTTACGTCCTGTCTACGTCCATTGTGCTGCACCGGAATCTTGACTACGGACTGACTGTTTTCTTTACTGACTGCCCTTACTGACTGTCCTGGCACCTTCTACTAACCGTCCTTACTGACTGCCCTTACTGACTGTCCTGGCACCTTCTACTAACCGTCCTTACTGACTGTCCTGACCTTCCTTACTAAACCCATTTAGAAATGAGTCGTCAATTTCCATATTCCAGCGCCCCCCTCAGGTCCGTCAAAGAAGTATGTTTTTTGTTCTTTTTTCTATGTTCTTATGCTAACGACAGGTCCAATTCGGCTTATTGTCTCCCGAAGAAGTGAGGGCCATTTCGGTGGCAAAAATCGAGTACCCCGAAACCATGGATCAAGCCACAAAGAAGCCTAGGGATGGCGGTCTCAATGACCCTAGATTGGGCTCCATCGACCGTAATTTCAAGTGCCAGACCTGTGGCGAAGACATGGCAGAGTGCCCCGGCCACTTTGGCCACATCGAATTGGCAAAGCCCGTCTTCCACATTGGTTTCATTGCAAAGATCAAAAAAATATGCGAGTGTGTTTGCATGCATTGCGGAAAGCTTCTAGTCGATGACTCCAACCCTTTGATGGCTCAGGCTATCCGCATACGGGACCCCAAGAAGAGGTTCAACGCCGTGTGGAATGTCGCCAAGACAAAAATGGTCTGCGAGGCCGACATCATCAACGAAGAGGGCCAAGTGACCTCGGGAAGAGGCGGATGTGGTCATACACAGCCCACTGTGCGTAGAGATGGCTTAAAGTTGTGGGGTACCTGGAAGCAGAACAAAACCTACGACGAAAATGAGCAACCCGACCGTCGTTTGTTGTCACCCTCAGAAATCATGAGTGTGTTGAGACACATTAGTGCTGAGGATTGCCACAGACTAGGCTTCAATGAAGATTACGCAAGACCTGAGTGGATGTTGATAACAGTTTTGCCTGTCCCGCCTCCTCCAGTGAGACCATCGATTGCGTTCAACGATACCGCTAGAGGAGAGGATGACTTGACTTTCAAGTTGGCCGATATTCTCAAAGCTAATATCAATGTCCAGCGTCTAGAAATGGACGGTTCGCCCCAACATGTGATCAGTGAGTTCGAAGCTTTGTTACAATTTCACGTCGCAACTTATATGGATAATGACATTGCTGGCCAACCCCAAGCCCTTCAGAAAACCGGTCGTCCAATCAAATCCATCAGAGCTAGATTGAAGGGAAAAGAAGGAAGATTAAGAGGTAACTTGATGGGTAAGCGTGTGGACTTCTCTGCACGTACGGTTATTTCCGGTGACCCTAACCTTGATCTTGACCAAGTCGGTGTTCCCATTTCTATTGCAAGGACCTTATCTTACCCCGAGGTCGTTACTCCTTACAATATCCACAAATTGACAGAGTATGTCCGCAATGGACCTAATGAGCATCCAGGTGCCAAGTATGTCATTCGTGACACGGGTGATCGTATCGATTTGAGATACAACAAGAGAGCTGGTGACATTGCCTTGCAATATGGCTGGAAGGTTGAACGTCACTTAATGGACGATGATCCAGTTTTGTTCAACCGTCAACCATCTTTGCACAAGATGTCTATGATGGCTCACAGAGTCAAGGTCATGCCATATTCCACGTTCAGATTAAATTTGTCGGTCACATCGCCTTATAATGCCGATTTCGATGGCGATGAGATGAACTTGCATGTTCCTCAATCACCCGAAACCAGAGCTGAAATGTCTCAGATTTGTGCAGTCCCATTGCAAATTGTGTCGCCTCAATCCAATAAGCCTGTTATGGGTATTGTCCAGGATACTCTTTGCGGTATTCGTAAGATGACTTTACGTGACAGCTTCATTGAGTATGAACAAGTTATGAATATGTTGTACTGGATTCCAAATTGGGATGGTGTTATTCCTCCCCCAGCAGTCCTTAAGCCGAAGCCAATGTGGACCGGAAAGCAGTTGCTTTCCATGGCTATCCCTAAGGGAATCCACTTGCAAAGATTCGATGATGGCAGAGACATGCTCAGTCCTGACGATAAAGGAATGTTGATTGTGGATGGTGAGATCATCTTTGGTGTGGTCGATAAGAAAACGGTCGGTGCCACTGGAGGTGGCCTCATTCACACAGTCATGAGGGAGAAGGGACCTCAGATTTGTGCACAACTTTTTAGTTCCATTCAGAAAGTTGTCAACTACTGGCTCCTACACAATGGTTTCTCGATCGGAATAGGTGATACCATCGCAGATAAAGAAACCATGCGTGGAGTTACTACTACAATTCAGGAAGCCAAACAAAAGGTGCAGGAAATCATCCTTGATGCTCAACAAAACAAGTTGGAGCCTGAACCTGGTATGACTTTGAGAGAATCTTTTGAGCATAATGTCTCACGTGTTTTGAATCAAGCACGTGATACCGCTGGCCGTTCTGCCGAAATGAATTTGAAGGACTTGAATAATGTGAAGCAAATGGTGACTTCGGGTTCCAAGGGTTCCTTCATTAATATCTCTCAAATGTCTGCTTGTGTGGGTCAGCAGATTGTCGAAGGTAAGCGTATTCCATACGGTTTTGCTGACCGTACTTTACCTCATTTCACGAGAGATGACTACTCTCCAGAATCAAAGGGTTTTGTGGAAAACTCTTATTTGAGAGGCTTGACTCCGCAAGAGTTTTTCTTTCACGCCATGGCTGGTAGAGAAGGTCTCATCGATACTGCCGTGAAGACAGCAGAAACAGGTTATATTCAACGTCGTTTGGTCAAAGCTTTGGAAGATATTATGGTTCACTATGACGGTACTACAAGAAACTCTTTGGGTGATATCATTCAGTTCGTCTATGGTGAGGACGGAGTGGATGGTACAGCCGTTGAAAAGCAGTCTGTCGACACAATTCCAGGTACAAATGCCAACTTCGAAAAGAGATACAGAATCGATGTGTTGGACCCAACAAAGTCTATTTCCGAGTCATTGCTTGAGTCAGGAAAACAGATCAAGGGTGATGTTGAATTACAGAAGGTCCTTGACGAGGAGTATGATCAATTGCTCAAGGATCGTAAGTACTTGAGGGATGTCTGCTTCCCTAACGGTGACTTCAATTGGCCCTTGCCCGTGAACTTGCGGCGTATTATTCAAAACTCACAACAAATTTTCCACAGTGGGCGCCAAAAGGCTTCCGACTTGAAACTTGATGAAATTGTCAAAGGTGTTCAAACACTTTGCACCAAGCTTATGGTTCTTCGTGGCAAGTCCGACCTTATCAAAGAAGCTCAAGAAAATGCTACACTCCTTTTCCAATGTTTGTTGCGTTCTAGATTGGCTGCACGCAGAGTTATCGAAGAGTTCAAATTGAACAAGGTTTCTTTTGAATGGGTTTGCGGTGAGATTGAATCTCAATTTCAAAAGTCTCTTGTTCACCCCGGCGAGATGGTGGGTGTTATTGCTGCACAATCCATTGGTGAACCAGCAACTCAAATGACATTAAACACCTTCCATTATGCTGGTGTCTCGTCCAAGAACGTTACATTGGGTGTGCCACGTCTTAAGGAGATTTTGAATGTTGCCAAGAACATTAAGACTCCGGCTCTTACTGTTTACTTGCAACCTGACATTGCCTCTGACATTGAAAAGGCCAAGGTCGTGCAATCTGCTATTGAACACACCACTTTGAAGAATGTGACTTCTGCCACTGAGATCTACTATGACCCTGACCCCAGAAGCACCGTCATCGAAGAGGATTACGATACCGTGGAGGCATATTTCGCTATTCCTGATGAGAAGGTTGAGGAGACTATTGATAACCAATCTCCTTGGTTGCTTCGTCTCGAGTTAGACAGAGCTAAAATGTTGGATAAACAATTGACAATGGCTCAGGTTGCTGAGAAGATCTCTCAGAATTTCGGAGAGGACTTGTTCGTTATTTGGTCTGATGACACAGCTGAGAAGTTGATCATTCGTTGTCGTGTTATTCGTGACCCCAAGTTGGAGGAAGAAGGCGAACATGAAGAAGATCAAATTTTGAAGCGTGTCGAGGCACACATGTTGGAAACTATTTCGTTGCGGGGTATCCCAGGAATCACAAGAGTGTTTATGATGCAGCACAAGATGAGCACTCCGGACGCAGATGGAGATTTCACGCAGAAGCAAGAATGGGTTTTGGAAACCGATGGTGTGAATCTTGCTGAGGTGATTACTGTCCCAGGAATTGATGCTACAAGAACTTACTCCAACAACTTCATCGAGATTCTTTCGGTGCTCGGTATCGAGGCCACTCGTTCCGCTTTGTTCAAGGAGATTCTTAACGTCATTGCATTCGATGGTTCTTACGTCAACTACCGTCACATGGCGTTGTTAGTCGATGTGATGACAGCTCGTGGTCACTTGATGGCCATCACTCGTCACGGTATCAACAGAGCCGAGACAGGAGCGTTGATGCGTTGTTCTTTCGAAGAAACAGTGGAGATCCTTTTGGATGCTGCTGCTTCGGCAGAACTAGATGATTGCCGCGGTATTTCTGAAAATGTTATCTTGGGTCAAATGCCACCTTTGGGTACAGGTGCTTTCGATGTTATGGTCGACGACAAGATGTTGCAGCAAGCTAATCCGAATGTTGATTTGGGAGCTGGAGTCAAGGTTGAAGACGGAGGCGCCACGCCTTACAGAGACTACGAGATGGAGGATGATAAGATCCAGTTCGAGGAGGGAGCAGGTTTCTCGCCCATCCACACCGCGAACATGTCTGATTCTTCAGGATCACTCACGTCTTATGGTGGCCAACCTTCCATGGTGTCGCCGACTTCTCCATTCTCCTACGGTGCAACATCACCCGGATATGGCGATGCGACATCCCCTGGATACGGCGGTACTTCGCCAAGTTACTCACCAACATCGCCAAGCTACTCACCAACATCGCCAAGCTACTCGCCAACATCGCCAAGCTACTCGCCAACATCGCCAAGCTACTCGCCAACATCTCCAAGTTATTCACCAACATCGCCAAGTTACTCACCAACTTCGCCAAGCTACTCACCAACTTCGCCAAGCTACTCACCAACTTCGCCAAGCTACTCACCAACATCGCCAAGTTACTCACCAACTTCGCCAAGTTATTCACCAACATCGCCAAGTTATTCACCAACATCGCCAAGCTACTCACCAACTTCACCAAGCTATTCACCAACTTCACCAAGTTACTCACCCACCTCCCCAAGCTACTCACCCACATCCCCTAGCTACTCACCAACATCCCCAAGCTACTCACCAACATCCCCTAGCTACTCACCAACATCCCCAAGCTACTCACCAACATCCCCTAGCTACTCACCCACATCCCCTAGCTACTCACCAACATCCCCAAGCTACTCACCCACATCCCCTAGCTACTCACCCACATCCCCAAGCTACTCCCCTACGTCACCTCAGTACTCACCCGGATCTCCCTCATACTCGCCCGGAAGTCCGCTGTACTCGAGTGAAAAAAAAGACGATGAGAAAAAATAAAGGACTCCGGTCCGTGTACAAAATACTTAGCGAACTAGTTTCGTTGCGCCCACCCGCAAAATGTATAAATAATATGTTATGTAAATCGCACGTAGATGATGATCGGCCTGCATGCACCGCGCAGAGGTCAAGCGTACCCTTCTCAGCACGGAGTCAGCCATGCCCATCCAAGGATCTCTCAAGGACATTGCGTCGAAGCGCAAGGAGGTGTACAAGCCCATTCTCGACAACCCATTCACAACAAGCTCCGAGTGGCCCGTCGTAGCACCCCACGTTGCAGATCATGTGATGGACAGCCTAACCCAGATTCTTTCCCGCTACGGCCAGTATCTAGAGATGACCAAGATGGACGCAAAGAAGGGTCCAGGGGCCAGCCCAGCACTTGGTAAAAGCACGAGGGCGCCTATGCCAGAAGAGGCAAGGTACATTCATCTAGGCTTCAACTCCGTGGTGCAGGTGCTTGAAAAACAGGCGGCTCCAAACAGGGCACGGGTGCTCAAGAGGAAAAGCGCAGCGTTGGCGGCAGACTGGAGCTTTGTGAAGTACGTGTTCGTCACCAAGGCGGACGTCAGCACGGGGCTCTTGACGGACTTGTTTCCCACGCTTACCTTCAGTGCATCTGCGGGGGCCGGCGAACGAGTGAAGCTTGTGGAACTACCCCGAGGCGCCAGTGCACGGCTTCTGAAGGTGCTCCACTGTGACCACGTGAACTTCTTAGCACTTTCGGGCGACTGGAGCGAAGCCAAATTTCTCTTTGATTATATCGACGAGCATTTGGACGACGTGAAGATGCCGTGGCTTGAGGGAATTTTTGATGGCAGTGTGAGTCTTGATTGCGCGTACCAGAGGCCGAACATAAAGTTTGTGAGGACCACTGCGCCGGGGAGGGGGGAGAAACAAGGACGAGGGAACGACGGAAAGAAAGGGCACGACGGAAAGAAAGGGCACGACGGAAAGAAAGGGCACGACGGAAAGAAAGGGAACGACGGAAAGAAAGGAAACCCTTAGACTCAGTCAAGAAACCCCTCGTTCATCAGTCTAATCATTTCCAGCCGGTCAGCACACCATCGAGGTAAACCCCACAGTCCAGTTGTACGAGCCCGCAATCAACAAAATGCACACGAAGCCCGTGCTTATGGACACAAGCCCGTACGTGTACGCGTGGCGCAAGTCCAAGGCGAGAAGCTCCACGGCAAATGTGGAGACGGTGCTGAGGCATCCGCAGAAGCCATCGTCTAGACCCACGAGAACGTGGCACGAGAGAACATCCGACACTATGGGCGTCGAGGAGCCAGAGCCGTGGCGGCCACGCACGAGAACGTTGAAGACTGCCAATAGAACGGAGGCACCAATGTTGGCGGTGAAAGTGCCCAAGGGGAAGTTTGGCACCAAGTGGTTCATCTCCCGCGAGAGCCAGTACCGCGAGATGGTTCCAAAGGGCGCAAAAAAGCACGAGAACGTCCACGAGCGCCATGTGCCGTTGTCTTTCACGGCCAAGACGACGATGACGGCGACGTAGGCGAGAATGCCTGCGATGCAGCACGCGAGCTCCGCCGCCTTGTAGGCTTGGAGCGAGAGCGCCGGGCAGTGCTTGTCGACTGCGCGTGCCAAGTGCTTGCCCATGGCCAAGCCGAAAATCGATAGGCCCATGTGCGCTAGCGTGACCTCCAAGGTGGCAAGCACGCCGTAGCCCGAGTTCGGGTAGGCGAGTGCGTTCGGCAGAGGGAGGTTGGCAGCCTTGGTGAAGATCTCAAGAATAAAGCTGGAGAAGCTGGAGCACGAGCCGCAGAAGCCGGTAGTGACCCCCACGTAGACGGGGATGGCGGCCTTGGACGAGTAGGCACCGTTGGTCTTTTCGCCGTCTTCCAAGAGACGCGACCAAAACGCCAGGGACTCCACGGCGAAGCCCATGACAAAACACGCCACGAAGTTGGCCCACACCACGCCGCCCAAGAACGTGCCGGAGTAGCTGGTGAGCGTCTGGAGGCCCTTCCTTGCGAGGACGCCGAGTACTGAGCCAAGCACCAAGTTGGCGCTGACAACTGCCATGGGGAGGTATATGCGGTGAGCCAAGCGGGACCGGAGGTGGGGGGACACGAAGCCCTCGGGGAGCGCGTCCTGAAGCGACTCTGCCTCGAGCTGCCTGAGGCGGGATTCTGTGGAGAGCCGCTGGAGGGAGTTGTGTGAGCGGGCGCTTGCGGAGTACCCCAGAGACATGGTCAGTGGGTCAATGGTGTTGTCGATGGGTGAGACGGGCTCATAACGCACAGACTCATCGCAGGGCTCATAACGCAAAAAATCACAGGGCTCATAACGCAAAAAAATCGCAGGGCTCATAACGCGCAATACCATCACCAGTCAGTTGCAGCCAGTTGCAGCCAGTTGCAGCCAGTTGCAGCCAGTTGCAGCCAGTTCAGCCAGTTCAGCCAGTTCAGCCAGTTCAGCCAGTTCAGCCAGTTCAGCCAGTTCAGCCAGTTCAGCCAATTACAGCAGCCGGGTTGTGGCTAGGTACAGAGAACTAATAGCTGCAATCACTACTGGCCTCTGTCGAGTCTGTTCTGTGACCTAGCTGACTGATGTACCAAGATCTTCCTGTCTGTATTGATACTGACTATACGAGTGCCGATACCTGCCAGGTCAGGTGCAACACTGAGGCTGAGTATGGACGTGGTTACGAAACGTGTATGAAGTGCTGTGCCTGTACATCATGCCAAGCAGTCCGAAGATTGCTATAATTGTCTTTGTCTTATGGTAAGCTCAAAAGCCTGAAGCTTAGAGTGGTCAAGCTAAAGTCGAAGGACCTCTGCCTCCAATTGAAGGCTGTCACGTGTCTTATGTTCGTGTTCACGGCTCATCCCAAAGACATTGTGGTAGAGCTTCACAGACCTAATCTGTAGAAGAAGGAAAGAAGAAGAAGGAAAGAAGAAGAAGGAAAGAAGAAGGAAAGAAGAAGAAGGAAAGAAGAAGAAGGAAAGAAGAAGAAGGAAAGAAGAAGAAGGAAAAAAGAAGAAGGAAAGAAGAAGAAGGAAAGAAGAAGAAGGAAAAAAGAAGAAGGAAAAAAGAAGAAGGAAAAAAGAAGAAGGAAAAAAGAAGAAGGAAAAAAGAAGAAGGAAAAAAGAAGAAGGAAAGAAGAAGAAGGAAAGAAGAAGAAGGAAAAAAGAAGAAGAAAAAGAAAAGAATCAAAAAGGCCGACGTCTAGGCTCCTAATCTGTCGGCAGCACGAGAAGTGGAATGGTGCGCTGATACAACAAGATAAACGTCTATAAGTCTCTTGAGGCGGTGCTATCCAACACAGCAATTCTCACGTGCCAACCACGGCAGAATTTATCACTGATGTGCCGTCATCACTAAATGTTCTGAGGTGGATATTTACTTTTCACGTTACGACAAGAGGACAAGAACTAGAATCAAGCTGCTGCTTCAGAAAGGAACAAGTATCTCAATGGATCCAAAACCCATTCCCGAATCCGTCCCCCACAATTCGCATGTATTCTACGCAAGAATCAATGGAGATCTGTTTGCACTTGGAGCCCTCTCCGTTCTCGATGGTGTTAATAATCAAATGTGTTACGGACAGGATCAGGAGTGGTGTTGGGTGAATGTATGGCGACAGTCAGTAGTAGATGGTAGATGGTAGAAAGTGATAGACAGTGATGGCAGAGGCACAGTAGAAGGTGGTATTTAGTGAATGCATAGTAGATACAGTAGATCTAGATACACAGTAGAGCTAGGCCCATAAGTTTTATTTGCTGGTCATACAATGTTCAAGCTATTTTTCTTGCTCAGAAGTTATTGTAAAGTGGCTTAATCGCTGGTACTTTCTGAGATCTAGGCAGTGAATGTAATGGGTCTATGGGTGACTTACCCAAAGGATGAATTGGTGATTTTGCAAGTGTTCGTGTAATTTTTAGGCGAATCCAAGGCTTTTTGGAGTAAATTGCTTTATAGCGTACGATTGAATTTGGCTCATGCTCTTGGCCGTGACGTTCGAATGCATGTTAGCATAGGGAGGTAAGACTTAGTTGATAGAGCACTTCAATGTACTTCTTTTTGAATACTGCAAATAAAACACGGCATTGAATGTATGTCTGAAAAGACATCATAGGTCAGCTAAGGTATGAAAGCACATGGTCAGCTAAGGTATGAAAGCACATGATCAGCTAAGGTATGAAAGCACATGGTCAGCTAATGAATGCGGCAGTGGTTGCAGAGATTTGCACGGTATTTTGTGGCCAGCACAAACTAGTCACCATATGTAGCGGCAACTGTAGACTCAGTCTATGTGTAGCCATATGTTACTATCTATTATTCTTCATCAAATTATTACTGACATTAGTTGTTGGGGTAGGTAATGATGCTATGGCTACCTATCGTGTTGAAGCTTAGCCATGCAATGATCTCCATCAACGCACCTCCGACGATTTTTATCAAAGAAATACAAGATTTACCTAAGAACCTAAGATTTATACCTAAATTTTATACCTTTTTTATACCTTTTTTATGGCACCTTCAAATCAGAGTAGATTGCATATCGTTGCTGGAATGAAAATACCTACTTGAGTTTGAAATTGTCGGAACTAGAAGATTGCGAGAGCCGAGGTGCTGGTCACTGACATACAAGCCCACCAGATTTACAGTCTCGAAGCAGGAGGGCAGACTGTCAAACTACCACCAGTCTTTTTACATCTACAGAGTGTTGACCAGAACCTCAATGATGCAAGAAGATGAACTCAGTACATAGCATTGAGGAGCACTTTTCTCTTTCATTCAGGCACTAGAGTTGTGAAAGTGGACATAGCTATGATGACAATTCAACACTTGGACGACTAGAAGACTTGCCAATAGCAAAGAAAAGATGTTATTAAGAAGACAGTGCAGCACTATTACAAGATGAATGCGCTAAAGAGGAATAAACCCTTCGAAGACTACAGAGGTTTACACCACACTGTAAATCAAGTAAGGCAACTCAGCAGAACTAGCAAGAGTACTGATCCAGACTACATCTGCATACATATTGGTGAAGTAAGATAATAGATGAAAGAGATAACCAGTGCTAGTCAAAGACAGAGCTAGTCAAGATAGAGAGTCGACAAGGAAGAGTCGACATAGAAGACTTAACATAGAAGAGTTTAGATAGAGCGACTTAAGAAAACTTAAGAGAGAAATTTAAGATAGAGAGTCAATATAGTCAATACAGAGTCAATACAGAGTCAGAGTCAATACAGAGTGTCACGGTGCACATTATCTTACCATGTAACTGAGCACATCTTGAACAAATCGAAGCAGAGCGGCTTGAGATCGAAAATCAAGAGAATGAGGAGAGCGCTTTACTTCATCAACATCAAAACGTGACATCCAGCAACTCCGTCAATGTCTGCAACAATGGAGCCTGCTCCTGGAACCACTCCGAATCGTGCTTAGCTATGGCATCAACTAATCGATGGTATTGGCAAATTTGGTAATCTTGATCCTCCAGTGCCTCGGCCTCGATGTCCGATCATGTCGCTGATTTTGGTCTTGGACACTTCTCGAATGCGAGGCCCGTCTTCAGCCCCGGCAATTACGCCAACATATTGCCCAATTTTCTATTCTTGAAATGGTCATGTAGTAGTCCAAGCAGTTTCGGCAAAGCGGTTCAAATGCCCATGACTTCACCCCGCTATTCAACGGTTTACTTATTCACCGGAGTTCACTTAGGACTAACGAAAGTACATACGTACTACACGTAGTAAGAGTCCAACAGTGCTAGATTTTTGTAACTAGTACTACACGTAGTAAGAGTCCAACAGTGCTAGAGTAATGTAACTTACTATGGGGTGGTATAGTTCTGGTAGGTGTAGTCTGGATGGATGTCACCTATGTCACTCTAGAACAAACCTTTTAGATTACAGACTCAGAAACACTCTGTATTGAAGTAGTGCTAGTATTGTAGGCTAGTATTGTAGGCTAGTATTGTAGTGCTAGAGTATTCAATAGGGTGTTTTATGTTCGGCTCCTCTGATCCAAAGATATTATCTTAAATTTTCGATAAAAGTCATACGGTGCTGAATACTTGGCTTCAATCCTTTCAATTCTTGAAATGACATGACGAGGGGCCGTGTCAGTGGAGGTGTTGTCAGGAGAGCTGTGGCACATGGCTGACCCAAAGATAAATATTTCTTCTCACCAAGGCTTGGGCAACCGAGCCTCAAACTCTGTATCCATCAAGTCGGTACTGCCACAGTCATGTTCATCGCCAGAACCAGCAGTAGAAGGCGAGTTGTAGCCATACGTTTCATCTTCAATCAATGACCCAGCATTGCTAGCCCACGCTTTATCCAATCACCGATGAGATAATCAAAGCATTTGATCTTTGCAGTGCATCGAGCGCTTCGTGTCGCTGACACAGGAGCAGCCATCAGATATTTGCAAGAAGTTCCCATTAGATTGCTGCGGCGAGCCACTTGTATATTCTTAGTATTGTTGACACACCGAAGAAGCGCTCAGTACGTCTATCGAGCGGCGAAGTTACTATTGTCCTCTTGGAATCGTACCAGGCGTATAACACTGCTTTAGTTGTACTTCAGTCTAGTATCGAACTCTACTACTCAACTATCAAACTCTACTACTCAACTATCAAACTCTACTACTCAACTATCAAACTCTACTACTCAACTATCAAACTCTACTACTCACTCTACTACTCAATTATCACTGTACTTTTTCTACTGATGCCGTGTTACTGTGTTTTAGCGTCAGTTCCACGGCTACCAAAGACTACCGTGCTGCTCTAAGAGCTTAGACGAGGTATGGGATGCACTAGCACTAAAACCGAACCTTCCAAGATTGCACGAACGTGAAGGTCCCGAGCCTTTTATCGAAAGGTGCAGTTCACAGTAGTTGTGTATTCAGAGGTGGTGTATTCAAGGTAGTAGGGCATAATTACACACATTTGTCATGTCGCACCACCACCTTACATAATACCTTACATAATGAATTTAATATTAGTAGTTTGAATATCAAACACCCAAACCGAATACTAAATCAACGCTTTGAAGACACAACACTCCTGGCCGAAATTTTTGGGTGCCAGGAGTATCAACCGGCTCCAGCACAGCCATAGCCTAGTGTCCTGCGGTTATGAGCCCGCCCACCTCTCGGTCCCCACCTCGGTTTGCTCTAGTTCCCCTTCTCTGCTTTTTTGCCGTTTGGACACATGTTTGTCTTTTTTTGTCTTCCTGGACTATACTGTCGAAGGTACGGGTCTGCCGCCTACTCATTCGCGACGCGCGTCCCCTTCCAAGCTACCATGTCCAACTTCGCCCTCTCGCTCGACCTTCCCTGGGTCGAAAAGTACAGGCCCCACAAGCTCGACGATATCGTCGGCAACGACGAGACCATCGAGCGCCTAAAGCTCATTGTCAAGGACGGAAACATGCCCCACATGATCATATCCGGGCTTCCTGGCATCGGCAAGACAACCTCCATCCACTGCCTTGCATTCGAGCTCCTCGGGCCCGACTTGTACCACCAGGCCACCTTGGAGTTGAACGCCTCCGACGACAGAGGCATCGATGTGGTCAGAAACAAAATCAAGCAGTTTGCCCAGACGAAGATCCTGTTGCCGCCCGGAAGACACAAGATCATCATCTTGGACGAGGCCGACTCCATGACCCCCGGCGCCCAGCAGGCGCTCAGGAGGACCATGGAGCTATATTCCAACACCACCCGCTTCGCCTTCGCCTGCAACCAGTCGTCCAAGATCATCGAGCCGCTACAGTCCAGATGCGCCATTCTCAGGTACAACAAGTTGGCAGACGACCAGGTGTTGCTGAGGTTGCTTGAGGTGGCCAAGGCCGAAAACGTCAACTTCAACTCCGAGGGGATCAAGGCGCTTATATTCACGGCGGAGGGCGACATGCGCCAGGCCATCAACAACTTGCAGAGTGTGGTGGCGGGCTTCGGGTTCGTGGACGATATCAATGTGTTCAAGATCGTCGACCAGCCACACCCATTGGTGATCAAGAAGATCTTGGGCTCGTGCATCATCAAGAAACAAATTGACGATGCTCTTGACTTGCTCGAGTCGCTTTGGGACAAGGGATACTCGGCCATTGACATTGTCACGCTGGCGTTCCGCGTGGCCAAGACGTTGCCCGGCATCTCGGAGCTGAAGCGCTTGGATGTTATCAAGGAGATCGGCTTTGTCCACATGAGGGTATTAGAGGGGGTGCTGACCTATTTGCAGTTGTGCGGCTTGTTGTCCAAGCTTGCGCAGTTGTAGAACGCCGCAAGGACTATCTCTTGGGCTTGTGGGCCTCACAGAGAAGCTCGAAGTGCTTGACTTGCTCCTGGATAAAAGGGTCCTGCACCGCGTCGAACTCGTTCCTCAAGATCGTTATGATCAAGAAGTAGTTGTTAAATAGAAACATCTCCTTTTGCTCTGTTTTGCTCTTTCTGGACCCGATCATGTGCGTGCTGGTCTTGGTCAAGAAACTCTCGAAGTCATTGCGCAACCTCGTGATCGACATACGTATGGGCTCGCCGTTGAACAACGACTCCTTGTCTGCGTCGTGTACATGGGCCAATTTCAACAAGCCCACCAAGAACTGCGAGAACTGCTGCGTGGTGTTGATGGGTGCAAAGTTCACGTCGCCATGGGTGTAGGTGCCGGACCCCAAAACATTCTTCTTCAAGGCGTCGCAGTTCAAGTCTATGATCTTGGTGAAACTTGGCCAGAAAAGTAGGAGGAGCGAGTTGTGGTAGTCGTCCATGACGGGCACGTGGAACTGGTTGTGGAGCCTGGAGCTTTTGTGCTGGATTATCCTGATCATGAGAAGAATGGCGTATGCGTCGCACGTTCCGGAGTACAGCAGAGGGCCCGAGTGGTACACGCTAGTAGCTGCCAGCGCCGGGCCGGACGAGAGCCGCGAGCCAAGGTGCTGCTGGTGATGGGGCGAGGATATCAACCAGCTCGCGAAGGAACGGCCCATGTCGAACACCGTCTCGAACATGGCATGCGACCAGTCTTTGTTGGTGGCGTCCTTGTGGTTGTCCGGGTCGATAGCCGAAAGCAGGTCGAACTTCTCGCTTCCGTCGTAGAAGAACTCCGTCACGAATAGGTACTCCACAATCACGTTGTCGTGGAGCGCAATGGAGAACTGGTTGAAGCCAAACTCAAGCCAGTAGGAGAACGGCGAGGTTTCTGCAATCTGAGAGGGCACTGCACGTGCAGCCTCCTCCGAGTCGTCGCTCAACACCTGCATCCGCTTGGGCACCGACAGGAAGTACTCAGCCAAGGTGATTTTGGGGGCCGGAGCGCCAGTCTGAGGGCCCTGCGGCTTCGCACCCAACGACGCTCCAGAGTAGGCGTAACTGGCTGCGCCGCCCATGAGCCCGAAGAGACCCAGTTTGGACTCCAGCTGGTCGTTGGCGCCGCCAAGAACAAACAGCAGATCGATGGCCTTCACCCGCAATTTCTGGAGCGAGTACAAGTACTTGGCGAAGCGCGTGGTGTAGTACCACCTCATGGTGTAGATGTAGGCCAGGAGGAGCTGCGATGCAAGCTTTGGCTGTTTTTGCTTGAGAAACGGGAAGATCTCTTTCACCTCCAACAACGAGAGCTGCACCTTCTGTGACGACGTTTTGAGCGAGCGCCTCAAGACACGGATCTGCTCTATGATGTAGTTGCGGATACGCTCCACGGCCTTGGCCTCAAGGGCCGCTAGGCCCGACTTCAACTCTTCCAACGCCCTGGAGTCCTTGTAGAGGGCGCTAGCGTCCGGGATGGCGTTTCCGGCCTCCACGCTGGCCACGAACAGGCTTTTTTCCACAATGAACGAGATGTTCTCGACCCACAGTTTATCTATGGGGCCCAGGAGCACCAGCTGGGCCACAGACGGGGGGATCATGAGGTCTAAGATCACGGGGTTGAGTTTGTCCACGAGCACACGGTGATCGTGCAAGCCGCTGGAGAGCTTGGTGGACTGCAGCTGGAGCGTGTGGAGCGAGTCGGCCAACTTATTGATTTCTGCATCAAAGTGTCGAAGAAACGCCTCGATGGGAACAAGCTTGTTTTTGTAGGGGAAAATGGCGTCGTGAAACTTCTGGTAGTGGGCCAGCACGACGCCTAGCTCGTGTTCGCTGAGGTCCAAGGGTAGGTCTGGGGGGGCATCGGAGGGGGGAGCAGGGCTTTTCTGGGGGAGAATGGTCTGGAGATAGCTTAGACTCATGCCTTCAAATGACCAGATTGAAGTGTGGACCAGGCGGTTGGTGGGTGAGTGTATTGCGAGTGGAGTGCGTGTGCACTCGCGCTATCAGATTATGAATTAAGGCGGAAGAAATGAACCACGCCATAAGCGAGGGAAAGTGGAGAGCAGGAGGGAGTATTGCAGTAATTTATTAGAGGTATACGGTATGCGAGGTATTACCCAGGGTGAGATGTCTTAGGGTGAGATATCTTAGGGTGAGATGTCTTAGGGTGAGATGTCTTAGGGTCATTGTCTTAGGGTCATTGTCTTAGGGTCACTGTCTTAGGGTCACTGTCTTAAGGTCATTGTCTGTGGTGACTATGCCACTGACGAGGTACTCGGTACAGAGAGTAGAGATATGGACAGGAGATTGGGGCTATACAGCTACATAGGCACACTCAAGGCACAATGTTGAGGTGCTATCTCATGACATTAGGTCTGACCTGGGCCATGTAGACCATGGCCCCAATAATGCCTCAAGCCAGCCACACGACTGGTGTATAATGCGGGTATGCTGTCAGAATCTATGATCTGGTTAATACATGGTGTTTGTGAAGGTAGGATATAAGTGAGGAGTGAGAAGTAGAAATGCAAGAAGTTGAAAAGTTAGAAGTAGATTAGAAGTAGATTAGAAGGGTAGTGTAAAGTGTAGTGTAACGTAAAAGCATGAGCATAAGTAAAATTAGAGTTGAAGAAAAAGAATAAAAATCCAAGAAGTAATTAGAAGTTGAAGCAAAAGTAGAAATAGAAATCTAAGAAGTAATTAGAAAGCAGAGTAGAAAAAACAGAACAGTTATTTGGAAGTGAGTAGAGCAGAAGTAGAAGTAAAAGGGTAGTAAGTTAAGTGGAAGTAGAGGCCGAAAATAAAAGTGGAAGGAAAGAGGCAGATGTGTAAAGAGGACGAAAGCGTGAGTAGAGCTTAGAGTAAACGGGAAAGTGTAGAGTAGACCTTACAGTAGCAGAAGCAAAGTGTAAAGTGTAACAATATTATGTAGCTGTAGCATACATTCAAAAGCGTTCAACTCTTTGTCTATATTTTACTGATCCTTGAGATAAACTAGAGCATGCTTTCCTGGCTTAACATCACCATAACTATAAACAATGAACAGTTTGTTGGTGAGTCTCGGCTTGACTCTTACATTTTCATATTCTCATCTTCTCATTCTCTAGACCCAAAATAGGTGGTACATATCCCATGACTAGTATTTCGGTTTGGATGGACACAACAATACGGGTCAAGAACTAATATCCGGCCCAAGAGGCCGAGACCCAGCTAATCGCTCACAAGACAAAGCACCTGACTGCCTATTGATAAGCTGCGGGCTGTTATGTGATCTTGATTCGTGACCTTGGTGAGGACGAATTGATGCTTAACACCGGACGTTATTAATGTAATTCTTTTAGCTGATATTTTATATCCTTATTTAATATTCTCTTTCATATTCTCTTCTCTTTCATATTCTCTTTCATCTTCTCTTTCATATTCTCTTTCATATTCTCTTTCATCTTCTCTTTCATATTCTCTTTCATATTCTCTTTCATATTCTCTTTCATATTCTCTTTCATATTCTCTTTCATATTCTCTTTCATATTCTCTTTCATATTCTCTTTCATATTCTCTTTCATATTCTCTTTCATATTCTCTTTCATATTCTCTTTCATATTCTCTTTCATATTCTCTTTCATATTCTCTTTCATATTCTCTTTCATATTCTCTTTCATATTCTCTTTCATATTCTCTTTCATATTCTCTTTCATATTCTCTTTCATATTCTCTTTCATATTCTCTTTCATATTCTCTTTCATATTCTCTTTCATATTCTCTTTCATATTCTCTTTCATATTCTCTTTCATATTCTCTTTCATATTCTCTTTCATATTCTCTTTCATATTCTCTTTCATATTCTCTTTCATATTCTCTTTCATATTCTCTTTCATATTCTCTTTCATATTCTCTTTCATATTCTCTTTCATATTCTCTTTCATATTCTCTTTCATATTCTCTTTCATATTCTCTTTCATATTCTCTTTCATATTCTCTTTCATATTCTCTTTCATATTCTCTTTCATATTCTCTTTCATATTCTCTTTCATATTCTCTTTCATATTCTCTTTCATATTCTCTTTCATATTCTCTTTCATATTCTCTTTCATATTCTCTTTCATATTCTCTTTCTCTTTCTCTTTTATATTCTCTTTCATACTCTCTTTCATATTCTCTTCTCTTCTCTTCTCTTCTCTTCTCTTCTCTTCTCTTCTCTTCTCTTAATCTCCTTCTCCTTCTCTTCCCTCTTCCCTCTTCTCACTCACCTCTCACTGACTGCTACACAGAACCCCTTAACAAGCTCCTCAAGTCGCGTGTCCTCCCAACAATCCCATAAGTATAGTTGAGCAATCCCGGTGCAGCTCTAATCTCCACGACAAAGGCTATCAAGTACTGCCAAACAAGCTAATGCTGCCAGAGACTACGGCAGTACCTGGCACAGTCCCTGTAGTCAACACTCATACAGACAGTCCACTGTAGTCAACACTCACACAGAACACCACTCACGACATCACCACAGCAACTATTCCAGTCTCGATCTCGTCTGTTCGCAGCCATCTTCGTCTCTTGCCATCTTCGCCTCTTGCCATCTTCGCCTCTTGCCATCTTCGCCTCTTGCCATCTTCGCCTCTTGCCAGATCTCAAGTAAAGCGCGCATCGCTCCAGTACCCAACCGCCACTACTGCTGTATGTCAGAGCCTAGTCTGCAGCGCAAGTCCGGTGGCCACGACGCCTTGGAAGGGCACGTGCAAGCCGCTCCTCCCCACGGTCCTGCGCCGTTGCAGCCGCACGAAATCTCCATAGACGTGACCGAGTCCCAGTTCCAGTGCATCGACCACCCGGCTCGCATGGACGAGCTCCTCCGCATACGTGCAGGCCCTGGCTCCGGCAAGACCTTCACCATGGTGGCCCGCATAGCGCAGCTCCTCAAGAACGGCGCCCTGCCCGAAGAGGTATTGGTGCTCTCCATGGCCAACAAGTCCGTGGACGCGTTGCAGCTGTCGCTCCAGGACTTGTTGGGGGCGCATGTTGCCGCTCAGGTGGAGGTGTCCACGTTCCACTCGTTCTGCGGCAGTCTTCTCGACCAGTACGGGCCCGTGGTGCTACCCAAGTACACGAAACTCAAGACCTACGACACGAAAACCTGGAAGAAGATGATCACGGTGTTCCTGAGCAAGCTGATCAAGTTCGACGGCCATGCCATTGGCGCTTCCATCACGCCCACCCGGTTCGGCAACTTGCTCACTCGCATCTTCTCGGGGAAGAGCTCGGTGGGCGAGGCGGCGGCCTCCGCTGGCATCAACGAGAAGTACCTCGACGGCGTTCTCCAGTACCTCGCGCGGAACGGGCTAGCCCGGTACGACGAGCTCCTAGGCTACGCCATCCACATGATGCGGCGGGCTAGGTCCGGCGCCGACGCGACGCAGGCCATGCCCCGCTTGGCTACCTACCGGTATGTGATGGTGGACGAGTTCCAGGACATGTACCCGCTTCTCATCCAGATCATCAACGCCATAGTGCGCTTCCCCACAGCGGGCTGCGGCGGCGGCGAGAAGAAGCACTTGACCATCGCGGGCGACCCCAACCAGAGCATCTACGGCTTCTTGGGGAGCAACCACGACGACATGCAGAACATCCAGGCTAAGATCGCGGGCTACGCCACCTACGACGTCTCGATCAGGGAGTCGTTCCGGTGCACGCAGGCGATCCTCGACGGCGCCTCTCGCGTGTGTCTACGGGACGGCGGGCGTGGGCTCGTAACGGCGCGGCCCCGGTGCGTGTGGAAGCCGGTGGTGTTCCGGGCCGGCAACGAGATGGCGGAGCAGCAGTTCGTGGCCAGCGAGATCATCCGCCTCGTGTGCCAGCTGGGGGGCTTGGTGCAGTTGGGCGACGTCGCCGTCTTGACCCGCACCAACGACAGCGCTCTATCAATGCAGTCGTTGTTGAAGGCGTCGTACCAGATCCCCAGCGTGAAGTTGTCGCTGGGCAACTTGTGGCTTGAGACCTCGCTCCACGTGTACAAGGATGTGCTCAGCGTGATATCAGGCGACTCGGACTCCAGTTTCAGCTTGATGAGTGTCTTGCAGCATATCGACCGGAATCGGGGCTCCAGTCTCCGGGTGGCCAAGATTTTCAACCGGAGCATGCAAGATGCAAATCCACAGGATGCCTTGT
This sequence comes from Metschnikowia sp. 03-147.1, assembly GCA_002370795.1. Lineage (NCBI taxonomy): Eukaryota > Fungi > Ascomycota > Pichiomycetes > Serinales > Metschnikowiaceae > Metschnikowia > Metschnikowia sp. 03-147.1. The sequence goes on along the minus strand of NKZR01001475.1, from coordinate 6,887 downwards.
TTCTTGAAACGCATCTCTTCGAAGAGCTATCCAAGATCGAAGAAGTGGGCGAGCGTGCGCCAGGACGACGGGGACGGGCCACGTCGTCAAGCTACATCGAAGGCCTCTACAAAAACCACCCGGACGTTGTCAAGACGATAGTCCGCTTCCTCAATATGGTGCAATACGAGCGGAGCCACATTAGCGAGGTGCGCCTAAAAGGCTCACATGCGTATGGTCCTGTGGAGTTGGTGGACAGCTTAGCACGGATTGCTCAGGTTATCGGCACTCCAGATACCCTGACTGCCGCCTCCGCACAGGCAAGAAAAGCGACGCTGCGTGAGGCGCTTGAGTCGTTCAACAACTCCTTGCATCACTCCTACAGCAAGTATGTCGCTAATGACGAAGCGCACAGCCAGTCGTTTTTGGACTACTTTCTCCAGACATACGACCAGGAGGTGCCGGACGCGTCCAGCAACAGCGTGAAGGTGTCCACCATCCACTCGGCGAAGGGCCTTGAGTTTCCCGTTGTGTTCATTCTAGGCCAGACCCAGTACTCGCTGAACTGGGACAGCCTCTTGGTGGATGCGAGACCAACCGGCCAAGATTCACCCTCGCACGAAGAAGGCCACGACGTGAGGCTGCTGGACTCCAATGCACGCCTCTTGTATGTTGCCATGACAAGGGCACGCAATCTAGTGTATCTCGGGTGCAGGACGCGATACGAGGAGCTCCTGCACGTGGCGCAGGCTTTCTTCACCTGTCAGCTCCCAGATCTACGTGCACACACGAAGAAACAGGCTAGTCGCCCGGGGCAGGAAAGTCCTGCCGCACAGAGCCCGCCGGAGATTCTGCCTAACAAAGAAGAGCGGCTGGAGCGCCTAAGTTGGCTGCAGGACGCGCGCGTGGGTGGAGCGGAGAGGAGCCATGCCGCGTCAAGTTTCCACGAGGAGCCACGGTTGCACGAAAGTCCGATTTTGCGGGCCATAGCAGACGACTTGAAACGCGGAGTTCCTACGCAGCAAAAATTGAGCTTGGGTGCCGGCTACTTCCACCGCTTTAGCGAGATGCGCCCGGCGGGCTCGCTCCCGCAGGTTCCAGCCCCGTGGCAGCGGCCGGACCGTTGGGGCGTCCCCGGTGGCTCGTGGCCGCTCCGTCCAGTTCGGCCCTACTCTCTCGGCCTTAAGAGAAGCGCTAGTGAGCACATTAGGCGAGCACTCATGCAGGCTGCTCGCTAGGCCAATCTGCCCGGAGCAATTGTTACGGTCACACGGACCTGCATGCCGCGCCAAAGTGGCCTGAGTTATCCTCATGCCCTGTCATGGGAAAAGACTAACCAGCGTGAGACGTGCATATACCCGCCAGCTCATAGCTTTGGCTGCGCGCGTGCTTCCAACATGACGATCCACGCAGGGGCCAAAGGGTTCCCTGCAGCCGCGGTGCAGATATGCGCGCTCTCACCGTGAGAGTATCGAGTCCAGCATTTTAATAGGTTGCATGGTCGATTAGCTTACCCGAGGCGCAGGCTGCGCTCGATGATTCCAAGCTTGTGGAGAATCTAATCGCAAGTTATCCTAACCATCTCCGATATAGCCCTATCACAGGGTGGTTTAGGGCCGATCTTTTTTTTTTCGCAGTCTCAGCTTGGGCAAGAATTGCCCGGTATGTGGGCAAGATATCACGGTGTGAACGCTATATATCTGAATGGCGTCTGTCAGTCGTTGGGTCGCTCTGGACTATTTACTTTCTTGATTTCATCGTCGTCTTTTTGCTGCATGGCCAACAAAAGCTCCGCCAGTGAACCAAGAGGCCCCCCCACACACCCAGACAAAATCAAACCCTCGGACCCTGAGCACGGGCTTGATCAACCGGCGGTCCGTGAGCACAGGCTAAATCACGTGGATGAGCTTCTCTCAGAGTATCCTGACATTGCCAAACACATTGGCGATTTCCGAGTCCACGCCACGCCCAAGCCGCGGCACTCTAGCGGGCAGCCGCGTAACCTTAAAGACTCCATTGTGGTGTTCAAAAAGAAAAGGCTTTTGCAGGAGGACCTCCAGAGCAACATCAATATCTACGAATGCTACCTGGGGAATTTGGAGCTAGACGTGCATGACCAGCAAAAGTCCCGAACCAGCTGCCAGCGTTGCCGACGGTACAAGAAGAAGTGCACGCGAGATCTTCCGGAATGTCTCAACTGCGCCTCATGCGAGGAGATGTGCTACTACACACGGCGCAAAAAAAAGACGTCGTCTGGCCCGAAAAAATGCAGCTCCATTCCGCTGGAGCCCAAGATGCTCCCGACTGCATACTCCGAGCCGGAGTCGTATTTGCACAGGCAAGAGAAGAAGATTCGACGATTGAAGAGTGAGTCGCCGCGGACCCATGCGCTCTACCTCTTGGGCGGGCCCAGCGAGCACCAGTCGGATGCAGAAAGCATGTCGAGCTCGGTAGGGTCGTTGAATAGCGAGATGCATTCGTTGTCTCCCAAGAGCATGAAGAGCCGGAGTCCGACGAGTCCCAGGAGCAAGGAGAGTAGCATCCACTGGTTACTAAACTGAGGACTGAGGTCTAGTGTGTGTACTAGTACATCCACTGGTTACTACACTGAGGACTGAGGTCTAATGTGTGTACTAGTACATCCACTGGCTCTTACATGGTAAGGCATGCATAGAAGGCTCGGGAAGTGTTCACTATTATTTAACATAATCATACGGCATTATCAGAACGGTACCATGGCTACACGGCCCACTAGTTGAGCTTCGACAACAAGTCCATCAACCCCGACTTTTGGTCGTCCAACAGCGACGGCTCGTACTCGTCGCCGGATCCCTCTTCGTGCTTGAGCTGGAGGGAGTCTTTGTGGTGAGCGGAGTAGTCGTCGTGCGCTTCATTGCCATTGCCCATGTGTTCATAGGTGTCCTCCCGCTCGTCACGCTCGAACTCCTTGATCTGGATGTCTTCGGAGAAAGCAACTGATTTTTTGAGCGGCCGGGAATCTTCGAGAGGAAGCGTCCTCTTTTTGGTAGCTTCCTCTGGCTCGTCGTCGCTGTCATCGCTGGAGCTTTCGTACTTAGGCACGGTGTCAGAGGCGGTAGAGACCGAGGGGATGGGAGGCTTGAGCGAAGGGTCCATGGACGGAGTGATGGACGAAGTAACGGCCGGAGTGGCCGGAGTGGCCGGAGTGGCCGGAGTGGCCGGAGTAGCCGCAGTGGCCGGAGTGGCCGGAGTAGCCGGAGTATCGGCCGGAGAGGGCTCCTCGGCGTCTAGGTCGTCGACCATTTCCTTGAGCTCGTCCCTGACAGAGCGCAATCTTGGGAGCTGGGCTTGCACGTAGGCGTAGTTGGCCTCCCCCGTGGCCTTGGCCTCCGTCAAGTCCTTGGTGAGGTCGGCCAAGATCAGCAAGGCCTTTGTTTGCGCCTCGTCGGCCTCGCTTAGCGTGGCGCTGGTGAGCGTGCATAGCTTCTCCAACATGTTGAGTTTGGAGATGTAGACTTTGGGCAGCGGGAGGTTCTCCAGCGTGGAGGGGTCCTCGGGTAGGTAAACGGCGGCCAGGCTTTTTATCAGAGCGACGTTCGACGTCGCCGAGGCCGCCGCCTTGGCTAGCGTCACGAAGAGAGCGTTCAATGGCGCCAAGGCCGCGTCCACACCCTCCGCCGGCGCCGTGGCAGGCAGCTCCGCACCGGCGTCAATGTCTTGGCCGGCCTTCAGCAGCGCAATGGCTTTGTTCATGGCGGCGATCTGGTCGCGGCTGAAAATGCTTCGCTGGCTCCACACCGAGATTAGGCGCTCGATCTTGGGCTGGATGTCGGCGCCCACCGACAGGTAGAGGGCATGGATGACCCTAGGGAGCAAGGCGGCGAAGCCGGAGGCAAACTCGGGCTTGCGCTTGTGGCGGGCCTGCTGCACCACGTCGTTGCACAAGTAGAGCAAGGACAACTTCTTCTTGGGCGAGAAGGCGGCGGTGTTGTCTAGGGTGTAGTCGGTCCAGAGCTGGCAGAGGTGGGCGGCGTTGCGGTGGTGGAAGAGCACCCACTGCGAGATGGACACGATGGAGTCCTGCGTGTCCTGGAGGGCGTCCAACTTGGACCGGAAGATGTCCGGCGAAAACGACATGGAGGAGGAGATGGAGGAGTGGAGATAGATGCCGCGGAGAAGGTGCGCGCGGTGCACGGGTGCGGGCAGCGGCCAGACCAACACAGGGCACAGCAGACCCAGCAGACCCAGCAGACCCAGCAGACCCAGCAGATCCAGCAGACCCAGCAGACCCAGCAGACCCAGCAGACCCAGCAGACCCAGCAGATCCCAGATACCAGTAGACCCACACCCACAGCCAGCAGCGGCACCAACAAACCCGTACATCCCTAAGTATCCGGCGCAGGCCCGTCTGGACTGACGCGCCGTGCATACTCCAGGACGTCGCGCATCACAGCTCCACTGCCTACTACAACAACACATGGGGCGCCCGAAGAAGTCCGGCGACGCGGAGAATACCCTGGACACGACGTCGGTGCGGAAGTCGCCGCGCAAGCGCAAGCCCAAGGTGCGGCACGACGACGATGCGGAAGACAAGCCCAAGACACCCAAACCCCGGGCCAAGGCAAGGAAGCCTATGCTCGACGACTCCATCCCGGACCTTTCTATGAGCGGGCGGGGGGTTGATAAAGCGACTGGAAGGCCCGACCATTTGTCCACCGGCCCCAACTCCACCGGCCCCAACTCCACACCATTCACCGCCATCTCCGAAGCTGACATCTTGGCCGCAGATACCCCCGCCCAGATCGCCGCGTTGGTCAACTCCCTAGTCTCCACACACCAGGACCAGATCTTCTCCGACTACAAGCACACATCGCAGCTCCAGCAGCTGTCAGACTCCGCACTAATAAGCTCGTTGCGCCGCCAGTTGGACGCCAAGCAGAACACCATCGACACGCTCGCAGCGCAGCTCCTGGAGGTCCAGGCCAAGCACCCACCGCTGCACGCCAGCTCCACGCCACAGCGCCCCCAGCCCCCCGACATGTACGAGCTGCCCATCCGCAAGCCCGCGTCGCTGTCGTCCATGGTCCACCGCGACGACATGGACCACGAGCTCAAGACCATTTCGTTCACGTTCGACATGCTCGAGCTTCTCACCGGCGTGCGCATCGTCAACTACGAGGAGGACAGCGAGAAGTTCTACTTTGACGTGAAGCAGTCCAGCACGGTGTTGGAGCCGGACGTGGACGCGGTGCTCATCGAGTACCGGCTCGTGATTGAGCGCCACTTCGAGGCCACGGCCGAGGTGACCTACGTGCCGGTGTTCTTGAACGACCTCAGCAAGAAGGCGCGGGACGCGGACCAGGAGCTGCGGAACAGGGACGCCCGCAAGTTGGTGCCTTTTCTCCCGGAGTATCTACAGGACAACTTGAAGTTTCCGTACAACACGCTCCTGCAGTTCTACACGAAGTTGAGCAAGGCGTTGAACCGGAGCGCCAAACAATAGACGGTGGTGGAGTATGATCAATAAAGGAGACATGTACGAGGTAGATACATGGAGATATACACGGATATTTACAACGTGATGACGAGCTTGCCATCGGTCACCTTGACCTGCAACTTCTGCATGACTTTCTTCTTGTCCAACTTCGATTGTTCAGAGATGGCCTTGACAACTTTGTAGAGGGAGCCATCGGAGAGCTTGGAGGGCGGGCAGAGGGGATCCTTTGGCTTTTCTTTTTCTGATCTCTCTGATTTCGATTTCGATTTCGATTTCGATTTCTCTGATTTCGATTTCGATTTCTCTGCCTTTGCCTTCTCTGGTTTCTCTGCCTTTGCCTTCTCTGGTTTCTCTGCCTTTGCCTTCTCTAACTTCTCGGCCTTCTGCGTCTTTCCCTTGCCTCGGTACAACGCCTTCTCGTACTTCTCGGCCTCAGAGATGCACAGCGTGTGCGTTCGGTACTCTGTGCCGTTGAAGGTGGTGGAGCAGTCGATGCAGGTGTAATAGGCACCGCGGCATCTCTGGGCGTGCTGGTCTAGCTTGTTCTTTTTGACGGTGTCATTGCACACTTCGCAGGAGAAGGAGACCATCGTGGTGGAGAAGAAAAAGGTAGTCGCGATGGCGCGCCGCGCGGACATGTAGCTCCAGTAGTCACTAGTCACTAGTCACTAGACACTAGTCAGTAGTCATTATAGTGGGTATAGTCAGTAGTCACTATAGTCAGTAGAATCAGTATAGTCAGTAGTCACTATAATCACTAGTCACTAGTCACTAGTCACTAGTCACTAGTCACTAGTCAGTACCAGCCGGTACAGAGCCAGCAGCTACCACACCGGCTCGTCCTCCTTCTTCCGCTGCACCCGCACCATCTCGTAGTCGTCCGAAACGTCCGCCGAGTGGTCCTTAAGGAGCCCCTGGAGCCGGTAGTAGTCGTCGCGCTTGTCCACGGTCCGCCTGGACCCGATCATCGTCAACATCTCGTCCTCGTTCATCTGCCGGTACTTGTTGTCGAACCTCTCCCACTTGACCGCGGTGAACTTCTGGAGGTAGATGGACCCGGCCACGATGCTGAGCATGAACGGCAAGCCAAAGTACACGAAATGGTTGCGGCGAAGGAGAGCGTGGTATCTGCCAGCAAAGGAGCGGGCATAGGCCTCCTGTTCTTTTTTGCCCCTGAACGTGCGGTCGCCGAAGTAGACCATTGGGGGAGAAGATCAGGTGCGCAGTGACTGAAGGCGCGGTGGGCGTGGGAAATGACCATGGGTGCCAAAAATGGCGAAAAGAACAAATGAACATGAGCAGCGAATGACAACTGAAAAAATATTTGAATAGATATTTGAATAAATAGGTAAATATTTGAATAAATATTTGAATAAATAGGTAAATATTTGAATAAATATTTGAATAAATAGGTAAATAGGTGAATAAATAG
>NKZR01001472.1:0-17500 GCA_002370795.1 Metschnikowia sp. 03-147.1 | reverse complement strand
AGAGAGGCCAAAAGCGCCGATTTTTCGGCCTCTGCCTTCTGGAGTCGGCCGGTTTTGTCGGCGTACTCAGCATCCAAGGCGGCGGCCGCCTTCTCCGCGAGGACGGCCTCATACTCGGCGTCGGAGAGCTCGGAGTAAGGGTCTTTGGCAGGCTCTTTGCTGGCATCATTGCTGGCATCATTGCTGGCATCATTGCTGGCATCGCCAGGCTCCTTGGTGTCGTGGCCGGCCCGACTACGAATGCTCTCGTATATCTGGGTCAAACGGCGCTTGGCCGACCGCCGCTCCTTTTCGATCTCCTTCTTCCGATTCTCCCGCTCGATGAGCAACACACGCGACCGGAACCGGATGATGTTCCGCACAATGGTGTCCTTCATATCCTTGGGGACCTCCACCAAGTCCAGGTTCTGCACCTTGTAAGTACGATAGTACTCCATGGCTGCGTCCAAGTCTTTGGTGTTGGACTTGGCTGCCGACAGGTAGTTTCTGGGGTTGTTGAGGATGGAGGAGATGAACATGCTAGCTTGAACGAGGCCATCTGGGGCGTTGACGATGTCGCTGACTTTGTCGTTGACTTTATCGTTGACTTTGTCGTTGACTTTGTCGTTGACTTTATCGCTGTCGTTGCCGTTGTCTTTCTCGTTGTCTTTCTCGTTGTCTTTCTCGTTGTCTTTCTCGTTGTCTTTCTCGTTGCCGTTGTCGTTGTCTTTCTCGTTGTCTTTCTCGTTGCCGTTGTCGTTGTCTTTCTCGTTGTCCTTCTCGTTGTCCAACTGCGAGTCAAACACCGCTAGACTGTCAAAAACCCTGGCAGAGTTCGCCCGAACCCACTTCGTGATCGCCACAGTCGGAAACCGCACATACACCCCCCGGAAATCGTCCAACGCTGAGTCCAAGTGCAGAAACGTGGCCACGGCGCCGGCATGCGGACATTCCGCTAGAAACCGGGCAAACACGGCGCTCACGTGCTGCTTCTTGAGCATGGGAAACCGGGGATAGAACGCCGTGGTGACCTGTTGCAAGCGATTCTCGGGCAGAAACTGCGCTAGTGGCACGAAGTTGCTGGCGTCGTCGATGGTATCGACATTATCGCCTGCAGAGCCGGCCAACGTTTCGGAGTCACCGGTCTCTGTGGCGACACGGGCCGTGGCGCCGTCCACGCTCTCGGTTCTCCGTCGCTTGGCCCGTTGCTCGTTACGCTGGAGTATGGCACTGACTTCCTCCGACGGGTGTACGGGGACACGTGTGCGGCGGGCATGGGCAGAGGGGGGCCGGGGGCGCCCTAGAAGTGCCAAGAGCAGTTCATGGTTGCCGGGGGTGGCGTTCAGGGGCAGGACTAGTTGGACATCCATGGGGAGCAAGGCGTGGAGGGGAAGAAGACAATTGCGATGGGTTGAGTCGCGCACGACCGGGGAGACGAACGTGGGGATGGCAGACTGGAGGGCACAAAGGCCTAAGACTAGGCCTAAGACAAAGGCCTAAGACAAAGGTCTAAGACAAAGGCCTAAGACAAAGGCCTGAGACAAGGCCTAAGACAAGGCCTAAGACAAGGCCTAAGACCAAGGCCCAAGGCTCTGGACTACTGAATCTACTGAAGATTTTATTGACGCTATCTCTGCTGTTGTCACTTGACATCACATCTATGCCACGTTAGTTCATCAGCATCCCAGTCTTTTGCAGGCACTCGCCTCCGGTCCTCACCCCGTTCTCTGGATCAAGTGCACTCCGCTGTCCGACTCAATGATGTCTGAAAACTCGCCCACGTTTAATGCAAACGCCGCCTCCTCGAACTGTGGCTGCATCTGCCCCCGTCCGAAGAACCCGAGATCTCCGCCCTTCTCGTGTGACGAGCAGTCGCTCTCCGTGCGGGCCAAATCCGCAAAATTGGTTTGCCCATCCAACACCTTTTGCCGAAGGCCTTTGAGAATGGCTATAGACTCGTCACGAGTCCGCGTTATGGTGTCGGGGCTCTTCCACGACTTGGGCCGCCGAGACGTCTCGTTCTTGATCAAAAGATGCAGCGCTCTGACTTTGCCATCGCTGCCAATCACCGGTTTGCCGCCGTTTTTCTCGAACTGCTCGACGTAGGCCTTGAGCTTGTCCTCGTCGCTGCCGTACGGCGCCTCCCACGTGGACTCTTTAGTCACCTGGTTGTAATAATAAGGGGCGTTTTTGGTTTTGCTGTGGCGCAAGCTCCAGCTGGGTGGTAATCCGGTCTCCATGGTAACGTGGTGTGGGAGTGCGCCTGGGGTGGCCGCGATGGGTGGACACCCACGGTGTACGGGTTGCCGCCCTCTATACAGCACCACAGCATCGTTGCTCTTGCCGTCCATGTCTCGGAACAACCGCTCCAAGGTCCGGGGGCCGAACTCGGCGTTGACGGAGTTTCTCCGTGTGGAAGGAATCACCGATGCGTTTCGCCAGAAGAAGGAATCCGAGCTGAGCCCGAAGCGCAGGCGCCGTACGCCTCTGAAATCTCGCTCCAAATCTCCCAAACTCGACGACGACGATGACGATGACGTCTACGTCCAGGAAATTGGCGACAGCGACAGCGACACCCCCGATGTCAAGCACGAATCAGGCCCGCTTGAGGATCTGGACCCGCTTGAGGATCTCGACCCGCTTGAGGATCTCGACCCACCTCAGTTGACCCTCTCCGACGACGATAACGCCAACTATGGCGCCCAGGAATCATGCGCCGACTGTGGCAACCCCTTCACCCTCACGGTGTATTCTCGATTTTCCGATCCCCTCAAAGGGTACATCTGCGAGGACTGTAACGAAGTCCTTAAGCGCAGGGAGAAGACGTCTCAGAAGAACCAGGCAAACGCAAGGAAACGCCGCAGGAAGATGGCCAAGGCGTTGCTCGATAAAAAGGCTGTGAAGATCAGCACCCTCCAGGATATTTGCGTGGCTGAAATCACCAAGAACATCGACAACATCAGTGATCTCAGTAAGGCAGGCATCAGCCAGAACAACACCACCAAGATCCTGAAGATTCTCTCCAAAAACAGATCCTTGAACGACTCCACCCTAGCGCTCTTCCTCAATCCCAACTTGAAGACGCTTGAGTTCTGGGATTGCTCCAACGTGTCCTCCGACTCCCTCAACAAAATCGCCGCGTATTGTGGAAACCTAGAGGAATTGACCCTTTTTATGTGTGGGCAGTTGCACAACGACAACCTCGTGTACTTCATGGACAAGCTTCTGCACCTTCGCAAGCTCTCCCTCAACGGCCCCTTCCTCATCAGCGATCCAATGTGGCAGAAATTCTTCGACGGCGCCATTTGCCCGCTCACGCAATTCGAAATCAGAAACACTCACCGCTTTTCCAATGGCGCCTTAATCTCTCTTTTGGAGCGATTTGGCGCCCAATTCTCCTCGCTTAAACTCTCCCGTTTGGATGGCTTGGACTCCGCCTCAGTGTACGAATTGATCCCCCAATACATAACGAAGCTAACGGCTTTGGAGTTGTCATACCCGAAGAGTCCATCGCTAGTCTCAGACGACTTGTTGATCCATATTTTGGCCCTTACTGGCGAATCGCTTATTTCTTTGAATGTGGACGGTTGTACGGACCTCACCGACGACTTTCTTCGAGAGGGAATTGCCAAGTTCTGCCCCAACTTGCAGGAGTTGTCAATGAGGAACCTAGCAAACATCACGGACGAGGGGTTTTCGGAGGCCTTCCAAGAACTTGCCGAGATAAACACAAACGGGCTCAAACTGGTTGACCTCACCAAGTGCGTCAACCTTGCCGACTCTGCCATCGATGCGCTCATGGCTCATTCGTCCAAGTCCTTGGTCAATCTCTCTTTGAACTCGGTGAATAAACTTTCCAAAAGCTTCTTCCAGCAAGTGACTGCACAACAAAGCTTCCCGCTTTTGACTCATCTTGACGTGAGCTTTGTGCGGAAGTTCGACGACGATGTGGCTGAAAGCTTTGGCGCCCACTGTCCGAGTTTGGCAATTCTCGAGGTGTTCGGCAACAACAGGTTCTCTTCCAAAGCAAACCTCAGGCCGTCTATTCTTGTCATCGGGAGACAAGGTCAGGACTTTTAATCTCAGCTCTATTCGTCATCAGCTCTATTCGTCATCAGCTCTATTCGTCATCAGCTCTATTCGTCATCAGCTCTATTCATCACCTTCATCACTATTCGTCAGGGTAACTAATAGAAGTACTTGCTTTATCAACGTTTCGGAAGACTGGCAATGCAGGCACCTTCAAATCATCATCAAGTAAAGACACCCATTCCTTGTTCAAAAGACTGTTGGTGATTTCCGGCACGTGGTCAACAAAGATACCCGGATGGGCTAGATGCTTGGTTCTTGTTTTCATCAACGAGGCTTCTCGATCCACGGTCCCCTTCTCCAGCTCCATGAAATTAAGTGCCGCCAAGCGCTTTCTTGCAGACACATTCACCACCAAGTCGTCCGACTTCTTGGCATTCAAAAGAACGAGAATCTCCAAGAGCCCTTCTTTATCTGGAGAAGAAAAAGCCTGCGGCAAGTTGGCACTGGTGGCTTCGTACTGCATGTCGAGAAAGCAGTCGATTACCCGTTTTGGGAGCTCGGTACTGGACTCAATGTAATCCATGATGGTTTTGATGTTTTGCAAGTTCTTCTCGCCAATTTCAAAGTCCATGAAGAACCGCCAGAACTGCACCGACCGGGAAAATGCCGGCTGCGCGTGGAATCTTTGGTAGAAGCTTCGGATTTGTGGGGCCGAGGCCTTGAGGTTTCGGAGATACTGCACCGCAACAACCGAGATTCCGTCGTCGTTCAAGTATCGGGAGAGCTGAGTCACGTGCTCGGCCTTCACCGTGCCTCCTGCCTCCGTGTCCGTCTTTGCAGCGGCTTCTTTCTTGTATCGGTCAACACGTGTGAAGTATGAATGGCACAAAGTTTCTAACGTGAGCTGCACATCCGCGTGCTCAGACCACATCAGGACCATCTCCTTGACGCATTGTAAATACGCCTCTTTGGCGTACACCCCGTGCCCGCCTGAGTATAGCCGGATAACCTTTAGCCAGAACTCCGTGGCAGCGTCAAAGCTGGCCTCCTTTAGAAGGTAATCTGCATACCTTTTTCGGATCTCTGCGTACCTTATAGGGAGGAAAGTGAAGATGGCTTTTTCGTACAACTCCCGGACTTTCTCGAGGCTGTTTTCCGCACTTCCATGAATGAAATCAATATACTTCAACCACAATTTTTCGTTGGTGCAATTTGGAACAAGGGCTCGCTCGAAAACACTCTGCACGCTCATAAACCTGCGAGTCTCCGGAGTATTTGATGCCTCTAAAAGGCTTTTCTGCGTGACATCATTTTCTTCAGCAATCTGAAACACCGGCATCAGCACCTTTTTTGCCAAAGCGTCAAAAGTATGGATTTCATGTGCCAAGTAGTCTAGCCACGTGTGGATTTGGGACTCGGCCACAGTGGGATCCACAGCTGAAAAGTCTTGCATGGTGAGGGCACTTTCAAATTGCCACTTGTTTGTCACTGCTTGCTGAGTCTGCAAGAAAATGTCATACGCATACAAATCCACCAATTGCAGCGCTTCGATCACTGAGAGCTCGGAAGCATCGTCTTTTCCAAACCGAGAGAGGTATTCCTGCATTCTGTCGGCAGGAACAACATCCTTAACACCATAACTCTTGCTAAGCTCCCCAAACTGAGCATAATACTGCGCGTATTGGTACAATGGCATGCGAAGAAGACGCAAATAGAGCGCCAAAAGCGGTAACGATGGAGCGGGAGTGGGAGAGCGCTGTGAGACCAGCGTTTCAAAGGCAATGAACTTGTCCCAGAACAGATCGGAGTTGAAGTTCCCACCAATGAGCGCTTCTGCTCGGAGAAATTGTCCCCGAATGAAATTCACACTGTATTTCGATTCTTTTTCCTCTTTTCCTGATTTCCCATTTTCCGCCTCCATGGCTACTAGTCCAGCCAAGTAGTCTCCCCATAGAACAACACTTTGCGGGTGTGCATGTACTGCCTTTTCCAAACAGTCTATGGACTCATGGGGTCCGTATAGTTTATACTGGAGAATCAGGAACTGCTTCCAGTATGTAGCGGCATAGGGAAACCGCGACAAAAATGCAGTGAAGCTGGACGAAACTGCTTTCTTTAGATTCGATAGTTTTTCAGGCACACCCTCCGTCTGCTGGGCTTGTTGCTCGAAAATTGCAAACAACGCATCCCATTTTCGGACATCTGCGGGATTTGCCGATGCAATTCGCTGCGCCTGCTCCCAGCTTTCACCGCGTGCCTTGGGTCGATTGGGAAGACGGGTGTCTTCTTTTTCGCCTTGATGAAAATCTGCAGGAACCCATGACATCGCTCACAGTGGATCTGACAGATGGACTTTCATGTTAGAGCAGTAACATGATGTGCGCATCGTCCTGTATACACTCCACAACCACCCATTTCCATATCTGGGGCCAAGACAATTTCGACGGCGTGGTCTTCGATCTTTTGATTGCGGAAGGCTATAATGTATCAGTCGAGGCCGTCTGCTGTATTGTTGTGGACAACCACTGCCATGGCGGTGAAATGAAAAACAGGGCGCAACAGCGGCTTCCAATCACAAGTCGGAGGTAAACACTATGATGAAGACGGGTTCTGTTCCCAAAGCGACCGTAGCCGTTCCCTGTTTGAAAGTCACCTCTGAAGTATAATGTTATATGCAGTATGGCAACGTGCACGTGACCAGATCATACCTCCAAACGATTTAATCCGACCGCCACAGTTGAGCCTACGCTTATCAGTAAAGCCAGACTTGCCACATTTTAGCTGAAGCTTTTAGCACGCTCACTGCACAGATGTATCCCGTTCCGGAGTGGCTTGATAAGTGGGAGCTGCAGCAGCTGGCGACGGTTACCCCACGTTTGCAGAATACCGATCTTTTCTTCCAATTGCAGAATAATCCAAAGTCCGTCACGGTGGTTGACATTCGGAACGAGCAGGAAAAAGGTGCCATCACACTGGCGATGCATATTCCTGCCACGGATATCGAGGGACCGGCTGACATCCAAGAGAAGTTTCTTACACCCGTGTTGGGTGCTAATCCAGAAGCCGATCGGATTATCATTCACTGCAATCTGTCCGCCAAGAGAGCGTCATTTATTGGAGGCTGGGTCGAGGATCACTTGGAGAAGTATGGGCCACATAATGTGAAAGTGGAAATCTTGCATGGGGGCATTGTGGACTGGCTCGGGAACGACGATTTTGCCTCAGAGACGACCCGAAAGTAGCTAATGAGTTATGAGGTTGATACAGCTCACCTTCAGCTTAAAACGGATGTAGAAGTGGCTGCTGTTTCATTTCAGATGCTTGGCGAATTGGACCCGAAAAAGGACTAAACCGCCAAGAGCGACCTCCCTGAGCACTTTTCAATATAAATCTGAGCAAAACTTCGTAGATATAGTCATAGTCTGGCGTACTCGTTGAAATTTCTAGAGTATCAACTCAGATTAAAGCACTGTTCATTGAGAAATCTGCCGTCTGGGACTGTCACCTTGTTCTGAAGTCAGATTTGCTTTGTTGGAAACTACCGGCAGTAGTATGCATGTTTGTATTGTGGCTGGAAAACAAAAGATCCCAAGTCCTTCGGCAGAGTATTTCCACAGATCCTCTCAGCCGGGTTGGATATTCCGTATGCTTGACGGCTGGATGATTATTTGAGGTCTTTGTGGTGTTTCCACGGCCTCTTGTGCCCGTCTTTAACTGGATTACCTTGCGGAGATTTGCTCTTGAACCATTTAGTATAACTATTTTGGTGATTGAGCACGGCAATTAATGAAGCAATTTTTCATGTCGTTTTCCCACTTTGACAGGCCCAAAATTAACCGCAGAAATTCAACAATGTTTATCCATGTGCGTAGTGACGGCACTGAAAACATTACTGGAAGAACAGATCCAGAAACCCATTGGGAGGTCGCCCACCGAGTTACTGTTTCGCCGTTCCGATCACCCCTATACAGTTAGCTGAAGAACTTTGAATAAAGCTGTAGTCCTTTGAAAAAGCTCTCTGGTATCATCAAGAATCATTTTCAGAACTGATGTGAGGCCGTACTTGGGGCCACTCAAGAATGAGCAAACCTCCACAACTCCCCAAATTGGCCGAACTTCAACCACCAAGTAGCAGATTTCCAAAGTCACTGCCGCTAACAGTAAGCGATATCCCAAAGTAGCGTAGGTAAACCGCTTGGAAGTCACGTATCACAGTACATTTATCCAGCAGCGAATCATGCCCAAGACTTGAAAAGAGGCTGTCCTTACTCATACACTCAGGCAAACGCTGCGTTTAAATACCCATCAGATTCCGGTGGCGAATCTGATACACCTTTGAAACGTAAATGCACATGATGCATCCCGGGCTCACATTGCTTGATACACAACACCACTTTGCATAGCTCTCTTGTAGCCCGCCACTTTATTTATTGCAGGAGTTGCCGCTGTGTTTGAAGTGACATGCCGTCAAATGCTATGCTTTTGGTAACACCTTGAAACTCCAGTGTTTCCGTGATCAAATGCAAAGTGTGCAGAAGATACGGATTTGACCTTACAGCCTCTTGCATGGTGCGCGATTTCTTGGTTGCAATTACTATATAAATGGGCAATCGGCACCTTTAAATGATTGCTCAGAAAGAATGTTTGTTTTCCACACCTGCAAATCATAGCTGAATTCTATCAGTCGGGGCGCCGGGCTTATCACCTGTTTTGGGTATCTTCCTATCAACTCTGTGAGACGAAGCTGTGAATGAAATAGTCAGTTCGTCCGATGACGGCCAAGCCAACAAACACTGATTCAAGGTCTATAAGGTCTCGCCAATAGCTGCTCAAAGCATCTGACAATCGTGAGACTACAATCCAATTCTTAGCCCGCATTCTGATAATGCCACGATCATGCTGCCCCAGTTGCTCATGGTATTGGAGTCATCCATACTTTTTCCGCTAACCAAGGCACAAATCCAGCAACAAAAAGTGCACTTGACGAGATTTTCACGTCATTTGACACCTCCCGATCAATGTGCATAATCTTGGGCCCTTCGCACCGCGACGTTTTTGCAGCAGAGCCTTGCACCCAGTTGGCTCCATTGCTGGACGTACACGCGCGCATATAAAAGGACAGGCCCCCACAAATTGCGCCACTCTATCAAAATCCCAACAATGTGCCAGACTTCGCCGGCTCGTGAAGTGCTCCCTACTAATGTCAAGCCATTGCGCTACGGCTTAGTGCTTGAGCCTAACTTTGCTACGTTCAAGTTCGACGGTGAATTGGATATTGACTTGAGGGTTCAGGCAGACTCCTCCTCGATTGTGCTCAATTCGCTAGAAATTGAAATCCACTCTGCTGCAGTCAACGGCGAAAAAATCGACAAGTACGACTTTGACACCGAAAAGCAGACCGTGACCTTTCACTTGGCATCGCAGTTGCCAAAGGATTCTGATGCCACGTTGACATTGAAATTCACGGGAGAGTTGAACGACAAGATGGCCGGTTTTTACCGCTCTTCTTACACGGATGCTTCTGGTGAGACTGCTTACTTGGCCACCACTCAAATGGAGCCTACTGACTGTCGCCGGGCCTTCCCTTCGTTTGATGAGCCTGCTTTGAAGGCCAAGTTTGATATCTCCTTGATCTCAGACGCCAAGTTGGTGCATTTGTCCAACATGGACGAAAAGGAAGTGGTGCAGCTTCTGGACGGCAAGAAGAAGACCATCTTCAACACCACCCCATTGATGTCTACATACTTGGTTGCGTTTATTGTCGGGGACTTGAAGTCCGTTGAGAACAACGAGTACTCCGTGCCAATCAAGGTATGGGCTACACCGGGCTCTGAGCATTTGGGCCAGTACTCAGCTGACATTGCTGCTAGCACGTTGAAGTTTTTTGATGGCAAATTTGATATCCCATACCCTTTGCCCAAGTTGGATATGGTGGCGATCCACGACTTTTCCGCAGGTGCCATGGAGAACTTCGGATGTATCACCTATAGAACGGTGGACTTGCTCTTGGACCCCAAGAACTCCGGAATCAACACGAAGCAGAGAGTGACCGAGGTGGTCATGCACGAGTTGGCCCACCAGTGGTTTGGTAATTTGGTCACCATGGACTTCTGGGACGGCTTGTGGTTGAACGAGGGCTTCGCTACGTGGATGTCTTGGTACGCGTGCGACTCTTTGTTTCCAGACTGGAAGGTGTGGGAGTCGTACGTTTCCGACTCGTTGCAGCATGCGCTCTCGTTGGATTCTTTGAGATCTTCTCACCCCATCGAGGTCCCCGTCAAAAGAGCAGACGAGATCAACCAAATTTTCGACGCCATTTCCTACTCCAAGGGCTCCTCGTTGCTTAAGATGATATCGCGCTGGTTGGGCGAAGAGACGTTCATCAAGGGTGTCTCAAACTACTTGAAGAAACACAAATGGGGAAACACGCAAACCTCAGATCTCTGGCGCTCTTTGAGTGATGTTAGTGGCAAAGATGTTGTCAAGGTGATGGACATCTGGACGAAAAAGATAGGATTTCCCGTGGTGCATGTGGAGGAAAATGGGTCTGAGTTGACCTTCACCCAGCACCGTTTCCTTGCCACTGCAGACGTCAAGGATGACGAGGACGAAACGTTGTACCCAGTTTTTCTTGGTATAAAAACAAGCTCCGGTGTGGACGAATCTGCAGTCTTGGATACCAGAAGCACCAGCATCAAGCTCGATATTTCTGATGACTTCTTCAAGGTAAATGGAGACCAAGCGGGAGTTTACCGCACGGCATACTCTCCAGAAAGATGGACCAAACTCGGGCAAGCAGGAGTTGATGGAAAATTGTCTGTGGAAGACCGGGTGGGCCTTGTGGCAGATGCAGGGTCCTTGGCCTCGTCAGGATTTATCGGCAGTACCGATTTGCTTAACTTGGTCAAGGCTTGGTCATCGGAGTCGAACTATGTGGTTTGGGAATCAGCCTTATCGAGCATCATCAAAATCAAGGCAGCCTTATTGTTCGAGGACAAGAAGGTCAATGAGGCTTTGAATGGATTTGTGCTCGACTTGATCAGCACCAAATTGAAGGAAGTGGGATGGGAGTTTTCCGATTCGGATTCGTTCGCCGACCAACAACTCAAGTCGCTTCTTTTCGCATCCGCAGCAGCAGCCAGCGACAAGGAAGCTCTCGAGTTTGTTGACAAGAGTTTCGAGGCATTTGTGAAGGGCGACAAGTCAGCCATCAACCCCAACTTAAGGGCATCGATCTTCAACACGGTTGCTAGACGCGGAGATGCTAAGGAGTTCGAGAAGCTCTATGAAATCTATCAAAACCCATCGTCCACGGAGGAGAAGATCGCCGCGTTGAGGGCGTTTGGCAGATTCGAGAAGGATGAGATTCTCGACAGGGTCACGGGATTGTTGATGAAGACAGACATCATCAAGCCTCAGGATATCTACATCCCCATGCAAGGCATGAGAGCCCACACCAGGGGAGTGGAGAAGTTGTGGCAGTGGTTCACCAGCAACTGGGACGCCATCTACAAGTTGTTGCCCCCAGGGTTGTCGATGTTGGGATCAGTAGTGACGATTGCGTCGTCGGGCTTCACCAAGGACGAGCAGAAGAAGGAGGTTGAGGCTTTCTTTGCGGGGAAAAACACCAATGGGTTTGACCAGAGTTTGGCGCAATCCTTGGACATGATCACGGCCAAGAGCAACTGGGCCAAGCGTGATACGGAGAAGATCTTCAAATGGGTCACTGAACAAGCCTAGGGAGAAGATCTCAAAAGGACTGAACAGCCTAAGGAGAAGATCTCAAATGGACTGAACAGCCTAGGGAGAAGATCTCAAATGGACTGAACAGCCTAAGGAGAAGATCCCAAAAGGACTGAACAGCCTAGGGAGAAGATCTCAAAAGGACTGAACAGCCTAAGGAGAAGATCTCAAATGGACTGAACAGCCTAAGGAGAAGATCCCAAAAGGACTGAACAGCCTAAGGAGAAGATCCCAAAAGGACTGAACAGCCTAAGGAGAAGATCTCAAATGGACTGAACAGCCTAGGGAGAAGATCTCAAATGGACTGAACAGCCTAAGGAGAAGATCCCAAAAGGACTGAACAGCCTAGGGAGAAGATCTCAAATGGACTGAACAGCCTAAGGAGAAGATCCCAAAAGGACTGAACAGCCTAGGGAGAAGATCTCAAATGGACTGAACAGCCTAAGGAGAAGATCTCAAATGGACTGAACAGCCTAGGGAGAAGATCTCAAATGATCACTGAACAAGCCTGGGGAGAAGATCTCAAATGATCACTGAACAAGCCTAGGGGTGAATTATATCGCAATTTATTGATATATAAATGCCGTTATATGCAGTATGTGTACTCATTGGAAGGACTCTATTGGTATTGAGACAGGAATCTGGACGGTGCCCTCATTCCCTTCCCTCAAGGCCGCTCACGGAATCTCCGTGTCGAGGTTCATGAAGCGTAAAATCAACACGAACTGATTCTCCTCAAAGGCAAAGATCTGGCGGAACTTCTGGATGTGTTTCCAGCGTTTCAAGTTCATGGTCTTCTCCTTTCGTAAGCGGTCCCACAAATGGTAGCCGCCCAACGAGCGAAGCACGTCCGCAGTGGAGATGTTCAAGCCGTAGCGGTCGGCCAACGTGGGCAGCACGCGGGCCTCGTTTTGGAGGTGGAACGCCCACACCAAGATGTGGCCAAAAAACGACAACACCGTGTAGTCCACCTGGTTGCGGTGGGCGGTCTTGGTGGACACCGTCAAGTTGGTCTTGGTGTGGGTGAGCGTCAAGTGGTCATACTCGGGGAGCCACAGCAACAAGTCGGGGTGGGCCTTGGTGATGGCGTTGAAGCCATTGGCCTCGTATAAGGCCACATTGACACACACGGTGATGAACTGCGTCATCTTGTGGCTGCTGTGGAACAACGGCTGCGCCGCCTCGTTGGCGGTGTGGACGAAGTCCAAGGCGTTTCTGCACATGGACGAGGTCTTCAGGTTGACCAAGAGCTTGACCTTGACGTCGGTGATTTTCAGCGTGAAGATCTGGTGGTGGTTGAGCCCGAAGATGGTGGACAGGGGAGGGATTGCGGGGAGCTGGGTGACCTTGGTTGCGCGGGAGGACGAGCCGTTGACCTTGACGGGGTCTTTTTTGGGGGAAGGCTTTTCGTCTGGGCGAGAGACTGAGCGGGAGGTTCCATTTGCATTCTGATTCTTTGCACTCCCATTCTCTCTATTCTCATTTTCTCTATTCTCATTCTCTCTATTCTCATTCTCTCTATTCTCATTCTCTCCATTCCCATTCTCTCCATTCTCATTCTCTTTATTCTCATTCTCTCCACCCTCATTCGCTCTCTTTGCATTCTTCTCGGCCTTGCCGCTTCGACTTTTCCGGGACTTTCCTTTGGCCTGGTTAGTTTTGCCGGGGGAATCACCGCCTGGGCTGTTCTCGGAGCAGCGAACTTTGTCTTGATCGAAAAGACGCAGGTCAGGCTGAGACTCCCCTTTCAATTCCTTCTTCAGTTTCAATTCCCCCAATTCCTTCTTCAGTTTCAATTCCTTCTTCAGTTCCAATTCCTTCTTCAGTTCCAATTCCTTCTTCAGTTCCAATTCCTTCTTCAGTTCCAATTCCTTCTTCAGTTCCAATTCCCTCTCCAGTTCCAATTCCCTCTCCAGTTCCAATTCCCTCTCCAGTTCCAATTCCCTCTCCAGTTCCAATTCCCTCTCCAGTTCCAATTCCTTCCCCAGCTCCAACTCCCCCAGTCCCTCACGACGGACTATCTCCTTCTCGCTATCACTCTCTGACTCCTTGCTCATTGCTTCTGATATGCCGGTTCTATGGATCTTGGGACGCCTTCTGGTTTGCGGCCGAATGTCGAGATTTTCCGTGGCGTTCTCGGGGGCCTCGGGCAGATTTATAATGCGGCTTCGCGAATGCTCTCTGTTCTTTGTACGTCCCGTTTTTGGGGTTTCCTGCTCGGGCGTGTGGACCTGCTTTGCCCTGCCGCTCATGTTTGCGTGGTCATTGTTCCGCCATTGTTTCGCTGCGCGCAGGTCACCACGTGAACCACCGCTTCCCACACGCTCCGCCGGCTTCGAGGATTCTTCGTCGTTTGGTGTTTTGGCCAGGCTGGATGCCTCGGATCCGCACGACTTGGCCGAAACCGCCCTTTTTTTTTTGGCCTTCTTGGCTGCCGTGGGCGTGCACCCGCGGGTTGGGGGCGTCTCTTCGTCGCTCAGGAGTGTGATGGTCCATAGGTCCGCCGTGACCTGCTGGAGCAAATCGCGGGCCCGAGCGGGTGGCGTTCGGTGGCTGCTGGACTGCCTGTTCTGGGGGACTTTCAGACTGGGGAGCGGCATCTTTGGCGCCTTGTGTGGCTCTCGCAGCCCATTCAGCTCCGGCCGTTGACTGCCCGGTCGACTGCCCGGTTGACTGCCCGGTTGACTGCCCGGGAACTCTTTGCCGCCTCGCCTGCTGTTCTCCTTCTCGCCGCTCACGAGGTACGCCAAGTCCACCTCGAAGTCGGCGTCCGGCTGCTTCTGCTGCTCCAACACCGCATAGTCGTAGTCTTTGACCTCGAACACCGACGTCGCTGGCATGTGGGCACTCAAATCGAGCGCTTTCCTGGCCATGGTCTGTGTGCTGTGTGATCTGCGTGCTGTGTGATCTGTTGATCTGCGTGCTGTGTGATCTGTTGAGCTGCGTGCTGTGTAGCGCTGGGTCTGTGGCTTGCGGAGAACATACGCACCCGTACATCCGGCACCGTGCCCGGCGCCGGCTGCACTCAAACCTACACCGATCAGACACGATCTATTGAATATATCGTAAATATTTTGATTTAGTGTATCTTTGTGTACGTGAAAACACGGCACTTCAGTCTACATGCAGGGAACGCTTAGAAAGAAGCAACAAAAGACTCGGTGGCTTCCTTCAAAGAGGCCAACTCCTCCTTGGACAACTCGCCCTTGGTCTTGATGGCTTCGAGGATGGCGCCGTTGTTGGACTTCAAGGAAGAAACAAAGGCCTCCTCGAACTCACCGATTCTGGAGAGCTCGACGTTGTCCAAGTAGCCGTTGACACCAGCGTAAATCACAGGAACCTGCTCCTCGGCAGCCAATGGGCTGTATTGCTTTTGCTTCAACAACTGGGTCAATCTCTCACCTCTGGCCAAGGTCTGCTTGGTGGAGGCGTCCAAGTCGGAACCGAATTGGGCGAAAGCAGCGACTTCTCTGTATTGAGCCAAGAACAACTTCAAGGATCCGGCCACCTGCTTCATGGCCTTGACCTGGGCTGCGGATCCGACACGGGACACAGACAAACCGACGTTGATGGCTGGTCTGATACCCTTGTAGAACAACTCGGCCTCCAAGAAGATTTGGCCGTCAGTGATGGAAATGACGTTGGTTGGAATGTAGGCAGACACATCACCACCCTGGGTCTCAATGACAGGCAAGGCGGTCAAGGATCCGGCGCCGTTGGCCTCGGACATCTTGGCAGCTCTCTCCAACAAACGGGAGTGCAAGTAGAAAACATCACCAGGGTAGGCTTCTCTTCCTGGGGGTCTTCTCAACAACAAAGACAATTGACGGTAGGCAACAGCTTGCTTGGACAAGTCGTCGTAGATGATCAAGGCGTGTCTGCCGTTGTCTCTGAACCACTCACCGATGGAGCAAGCGGTGAAAGGAGCCAAGTATTGCAAAGGAGCAGCCTCGGAAGCGGTGGCGGCCACAATGATGGTGTATTTCATGGCGTCTTGGGACTCCAAGGTCTTGACCAACTGGGCGACGGTGGATCTCTTCTGGCCCACAGCCACGTACACACAGTACAACTTCTTGGACTCGTCGGAGCCGTTGTTCCATCTCTTTTGGTTCAAGATGGTGTCCAAGGCGACGGCGGTCTTACCGGTTTGTCTGTCACCGATGATCAACTCTCTCTGGCCTCTGCCAATTGGCACCAAAGCGTCGACGGACTTCAAACCGGTCTGCATTGGCTCGTGCACGGATCTTCTGGGCAAGATACCTGGGGCCTTGACCTCGGCCTTGGCGGTGGACGAGTTCTTCAATGGTCCCTTACCGTCGATGGGGTTACCCAAACCGTCAACCACACGGCCCAACAATTCAGGACCGGTAGGAACGGAAACAATCTTTCCGGTTCTCTTGACGGGCTCGGACTCCTTGACCAAGGCGTCGGAGCCGAACAACACAATACCGACTTGGCCGGCCTCCAAGTTCAAGGCCATACCCTTGACGCCGGAGGAGAACTCGACCAACTCACCGGCCTGGACGTTGTTAAGACCGAAGACACGGGCAATACCGTCTCCGACGGACAAAACTCTACCGGTTTCGTTCAAGTTGGCTTCCTCGGAAACACCTCTGATTCTCTCCTCCAAGATGGACGAGACCTCGGTGGGGGCAGCCTTTGCGGAAGCGTAACGAACAGCAGTGAAAGCTGGACGAGCCTGGAGTTAGTACAAGAAAGCTTGCTGAATTAGGACTATTTGTCGGACACAGATCAGTCAGTCAGTCAGTCCAATCGTAATCAGTCAATCCGATCAGTCAGTCCAATCTCCAATCCCAATCTCAATCCGGGCATTGCCCAATTATACATACGACACGCATTCTAGAAACGGAGGCTGCACGGGCGGCAGTGCGTAAGACAGAACGAGCTGACAACATGGCGACTTATTGGTGTGGGAAAAGTCAGGTGGAGGAAGAAAAAGAGGACGGGAAAATTGTTCAGTAATATATTCAGTGAGAGGACGGCGCGCGAAAAATGTACCAGATTCGGCCGGAGGAAGCACTCCAGTGCGCACGGTGATTGGATGGCGGCGGCGTGGTGCGCACACGCCGCCGCGCCGTGTGCAGGCGCTCCGCGGGCCTATTGGAGTTGGTGGACTGGGGTAGCAACGGTGGTGGAGATGGCTGAGGGATTTTGAGTAGTACTCATAGTTATTGGGTATACTACTATGATTATACTATTGAGTAGTACTATGAGTACTATGAGTATTGAGTAGTACTATGAGTAGTGCTATGAGTGGTACTATGAGTAGTACTATGAGTATACTACTATGAGTAGTACTACTGAGTATACTACTATGAGTAGTACTACTGAGTATACTACTATGAGTATACTACTATGAGTATACTACTATGAGTATACTACTATGAGTAGTACTACTGAGTATATCACTGAGTATATCACTGAGTATATTACTGAGTATATTACTGAGTATATTACTGAGTATATTACTATTGAGTAGTATTATTGAGTAGTACTATTGAGTAGTATTATTGAGTAGTACTATGAGCAGTACTACTGAGTAGTACTACTGAGTATATTACTATTGAGTAGTATTATTGAGTAGTATTATTGAGTAGTATTATTGAGTAGTATTATTGAGTAGTACTATTTAGTACTACTATTCACTACTATTCACTACTATTCACTACTATTCACTACTATTCACTACTATTCACTACTATTCACTACTATTCACTACTATTCA
>NKZR01001465.1:17970-57743 GCA_002370795.1 Metschnikowia sp. 03-147.1 | reverse complement strand
CCATATTGATAGCTATATTTATCTCCATATTGATAGCTATATTGTATCTCCATATTGATAGCTATATTTATCTCCATATTGATAGCTATATGTATCTCCATATTGATAGCTATATTTATCTCCATATTGATAGCTATATTGTATCTCCATTAATGAAGTACCCTGAGCTTGGCTTTAACCACCGCTTAACTCCCCTTTCGTTCCTGAATCTTTAGTACTCAACTTCTAGGAGCTGGCGATGCAGCACGAAGACCTGTCACGAAATTGGTAGCTGCAGACATAGCTTAGTAGTACTCGCTTTTGAAGCGTTGTCATCCTACGTTCAATAAATCCACTAGCTTGGAGCTTCGAGCAAAGCGTACGATTGGTTCTACTGTCTTTATTTTCTTTCCTGTCTTGATGCTGTCTTGTGGGCGCCTTTAGGGACAATCTCTTATTGAGCTGAGACTTAATGTTGCAAGTGTTGTGTGCTGGTTGTACACTCATGCGTGCTATAGCTTAGGAGTTTAGCTCAAAAGCCGTTTCGGAGTTAATTAGTATCTCTTTACGGGAAGCTTATTGGAGTCGATCACAGCATAGTCTTTATATTAAATTCCTGGAGTAAACCGAGAAGGTGGTGTCTAATGGTCAGTTACCATTGGTCAGAACCTTGAGCAAATGTGTTTTACTTCCTTTTCGTACATCTAGCCTGAGTCGGCTTCTCGTGTGACAGCCGCTGTGTTGGTGGATAGGATGTGCAGCCTGAGTTATTAGGCACGTTCTACTAATGTAGGTCGAGTGTGCATCTAGGGACCCTACCACTACTACCACTACTACCCCCTCTGAATTTTCCCTCCAGTAAGTCTTTAGCATGGCTTTTCATTATGGTAGTAGCTTCACCCTTGGAGTTGTAACCGGAGAATTGGTGTACTCGTCAGAAACATTGTCATGTTGTGGAAGACCACTTTCCAACCAGTGGTCTGTAGTGTCGTTGAAGTCCGAGGTGATTGCAAGGCCAATTCAGCGGCACAATGACTGACCTTGAAGTGGCCATGGAGCCGATTCAGCATGGCAGGAGCGTGGCTACTCTACGATACCGCTAGCTGATGTAGGCGCGGGCTCGTAACCAGGACATCAGTTCCGGTGGCTGGGCTGTGTGCTTGCCTTTTCTACCAGACACTGCAACTAGTGGGGACTCACATAACCGGAATTCCCAAGTCGCTTACCCCAATTTGCCTACCCAAAGCTGCTTACCCCGTTTCTTGACTAGACCCTGTTCGCAGCTAAAATTAAAGCAGAGCACTAGCCAGACTCAGCCATAATTTTCCCTTGTGTACAGCTTGACAAAGCGGGGATTTTTTGGTTATTTTGGGTACTCTTATTTTGGTACTCTTATTTTGGTACTCTTATTTTGGTACTCTTATTTTGGTACTCTTATTTTGGTATCTTATTTTGGTCCATTACTGATACTATCCAGATGCGTAGGCTCCACCGCACAGCTTAGGAGCAATATTGGCATGTTATGTAGGCCTAATGTAGTGTTTATTGTAAGCATAAAATTTGTTGCCCAGCAAACCTTTCCTGTGCCGAAGCCTACTTTTTAATAGTCAAAGCAGATCTTATGCTTTAGTTGTGCATTGCATTAGAGGCTGCAGTCGCGGTGTGCAGGACCACGACAAAGACTGTCTGGGATCCACAACCAACTGGTAGCGTGAAGGCGTATATACGGGCATCTCTGTCTGTTTTTAATTGTCAAGACCACAGATTTAATGGTAAATCGGGCATAGTATAGAACGAGTAAGAACAGTAACGAGTATAGCATACCAGTTTTTCAGCTTCTACTATGTGTGGCAGCACTTTACCTTCTACTGGGTGCCACTAGTCTCAACCAGACAGCAAGCCAATGCTCCGACCGGACTCGCTGAATAAATTCTCCAGGCTTCTCCGAAATCCACGAGTAATATGTGCATTCGCATTAACTCAATGGCTAATGTTAGCTATTCGTTCAGAAAACCTGAGAATTTTGTAGTCACCCGTAGTTTCTCGGTCTGTCACAACTCCTTCCACTGATCCTCGGGACACATTACTCGCCCTTGTACGTTGGCCATGTAGGCACTGGCTACTGCTATGAAATATTGATAGAAATCAGTGTCTACTGCTATGAAATATTGTTAGAAACCAGTGTCTACTGCTATGAAATATTGATAGAAACCAGTGGCTACTGCTATGAAATATTGATAGAAATCAGTGTCTACTGCTATGAAATATTGATAGAAACCAGTGGCTACTGCTATGAAATATTGATAGAAATCAGTGTCTACTGCTATGAAATATTGAGCAGTGGCTCTTTTAGCTATTGACATTAATTCCAAGCTCGCTCACGTGGCCGCCCACATGTCCCTCAAGCCCATGAGCGACGTGATGGTGCCCGCAAAGCCTACGTCGCCCTCGCTGAAGTGCAAGTAGTCCAAGGTGTTGAGACAGATGAACATGTCCAAGAACGTCCACACCAATTTGCGCTTGGCTGCGTAGATCTTGGCGTGCAACGCGCCAGCATCGGTCTTCTCGTCGGCCGCAGCCAACTTGGCGCTGGAGATCTTGTAGGTCCGCACGCCGTTGACCACGCCCGCTACCAACGCCAACAACCAGAAGCGAGCGGACCACGTGGGAACGGATCCGAAGCGCTTCTTGTCCACGAGCCCCATCATCTTGAACCACGTGATGGTGTCCAAGGTCAAGTAGCCCACGTAGCCCAAGTCGCGGGCAATCAGAGACGACAGCAACACCGGGTCCATGAGCTTGTTGTCGTAGGTCTTGCTGGCCGCCTGCAAGTGGCCCAAGGGTTTCAAGAAACGCATGCCCTTGCGGATCATGGTGGCATGCTGCTTCAAGTCCTTGAACTTGCGCACGAGGTCCACGGAAAAGCCCTGTCTCTGTAAGTAGTAGGCCAAGAAGCGGGAGAGATACGCCACCAAGCGGAAACTCTTTTCGCGCTTGGAATTGCTCTCCAAGAACTTGATGAGCTTGGAGAACGTGGGGTGGTAGAGGATGGAGTCGGCGACCATTGGAGGAGTAGTTGGGGAGCAGTGGCAGAATATGGGGTAGATAGACCGAGGTGCGACCGCGCATGCACGTGAAGGCCACCCGTGCCGCCGGCCGAGGGAAAGTCACGTGACCCAAACCCTGCGCGGCCCGGTGTTGTGGTCTCCCACTGGGATGCTCCACGCGCGACGCGACCAAAACAAGCCTAGCACTGACCCCAGAGAGCCACAAACAAACACTCTGACCGTCTGATTACATCGATTAGACAGCAGCATCGTCAAAGTGGGGATTGTATTGTTCTACTGGCTCGCCTCTTGGCCTCGTCCACATAGATTGGCAGATCATGGCAGACTTTGAAGATACCGTCCAGGAGGAATTGGTCGGGCTCAGCCGAGACGGAAACATCACAGACGTGATCAAGCCCCGCAAGAGCATCTTGAAGGTGCGAGAGAACACCACGCTACCGATTTCGGGGGTGTCTTCGGATGGCCGGTTCAACCGAAGAGTGTCTTTTGCCGAGAAGGTTAAGCTCCACAAGATAGATTTCGTTCCTGTGGGCGATCCGAGCGACGACAGTGACAAAAGTGGGCATGGGAGCGGACGGAGTGGGGATGGACAGAGTGGGGATGGACAGAGCGATGCCGACTGGCCCGAGCCCCTCCTGAGCTCCGATGAGGACCCCAGCTTCCTGAACCTCGAGGCGGACGCGGATAAAGTGCTTACCGCGTTGGGGAGCTCTCTTCTGGAGAAGATCCTCAGCACCTTTGACTTGTCCCCGGTCTTCTACAAAGACAATGGAACAGGCGATTATGAATTTGAGGCCGGCGAAGAGAAAAGCATGGGCTTGGCCAGTGACGACGAGAAGACCATGGAACTCACCGACCAGATACAGCCCGGTTTGAGGCGAGGAGCGAACTCGGGCAGCTTGGAAAGCGCCTTGCACGTGGACCCGGGCGACATCAACTCCCACGGAATGAACTTGGACATCTTGGACGAGGAGGACATGGAGTTCACGGGCCAGGTACACGTCGCAGACTCCAAGCACGGGAATATGATGGAGTTCGGATCTGACCACTTCCAACTCAAAGAGTTCAAGGACAAGGAAAAGGATTCGGGGTCGAGAGACAATACCATGGACTTGACGGAGTACTACTCTGGTGGGTTCCAGGGCCCTGCAGCTGCGCCAAACGAGGAGACCATGGATTTCACCCAGCTTGCGGTGGGAGCAGCGGGCGCTGGTGTGGGTCCAGAGTCTGCTTACCCTGCTGGGCCGACTACAGGGGGCGAGAGTTCAGAGAGTTCAAAGAATTTAGAGATGGACAGTTCGGGGAGTGCTAGATCGGGAAATACGGAGAGTGCTAGATCTGACAATGCAAAATCTGACAATCCAGAAAATTCGGAATGGCACATTTCGGAGAATTCAAGACCGGAGAATGTGGAGACTTCAAAGTCTAATAATCCAGACAGTTCAAGATTGAACAGTTCAGAGAGTTCAAGATTGGATAACCCAGAGACTTCGAAATATGACAATCCAGAAAATCTGAAAATCGACTCTTCAGAGAAATCAAGACCAGAAAGTCTAGAATCCGGTCCAGAAGAGTTAAAATTTGACAGTACAGAGAAAACAGGACCAAAAAATCCAGAATCTGACAATCCAGAGAATCCAGAAAATTCAAGACCAGAGAATCCAGAAAATTCAAGACCAGAGAATCCAGAAAATTCAAGACCAGATAATCCAGAAAATTCAAGACCAGCGAATCCAGAGAGCTCAAAGTCTGAAATTCCAAAACCCGAATATTCAAAATCAGACATTCCAGGGGCAGCCCCTGTAGCCGTTCCCCAACTCGACAGCTTAGAGGAAGAGACCAGCAGTTCTAGCAATAGCACGGAGGAAGTACCGGCCCACGTGAGTGCTCCGGCGGACCCATCACTAGACAAAGAAGCCAATCCTGAGGACGAAGTGCCCATGGAGCTTACGCAGCCAATTGATACCGTGAGTGGGACCACTGAGATCGGGCATGCTGAGACTGCCGATCCTGGGACTATACAGCACGATGAATCCGAAACTTCCCCGAACGATCCAATTACATCTGTGCCGTTGCCGAATCCTGTCATGAGCGTGTCAATACTAGAGAGTATTCCCGAGCAGGCCGAGGAACTGACTGAACTGACTAAGGTAGATCTGAGTGCACTGAAGGAACCAGACACACCTAGCGAGTCAAACACCGAAACAAACAAAGCCGGAACAAACACAACAAACAAAACAAACACAACAAACAAAACAAACACAACAAACACCGAATCACACACCGAAACAAATCTGAAGCAGATCCATCTGGCGCAGGTGCCCCCCGTGCTGCTTGGCGACAAGTCGCCCAAAAGACATCTTGAAGAAGGCCTACAGGTTTCGCCCAAAAGACACAGTCTGTACGTCGCCGAGGTCAATACCACCACCATCCCCCTCGCAGGGCTGTGGGACGACGCCAGCGACGACGACTACCCCATCTTGTCGCTAGACGAATTTTTGCAGGAAATCGGCATCAAGTTCTACGACGATTTGGAAATCGCCACGGACTTGTCGTCGCAGTACCGCTATGCGGCGCTGTCTCAGGAGCTGTTCGACAGTGCAGATTACTACCGGGCTAACATCCACATCCCGCTTTTAGAGGTGTACGAGCTCAGTTGCAAGGAGTTGGCGGGCAAAATCCAACAGGGCAAGCTCCTTTTCGAAGAGCTCCAGCACAAGACGCTCCAGGACAACCCGGACCGCTTCCGGCAGTACCAGAAGGCAAGCTTCTACGAGCGTGTGGCCATGAGATCGCAGTTTCACTTGATGAGGGAGCTCACGCGGCAGCAGGCCAAGCAGGTGTGGTACGAGTGGCGCATCAAGCTCTTCACAAACATCATCGAGGTGTTTCAGACCAACCTCAACATTCTTCAGGATGACCGCAGGCTTCTCGTGGCCAACATGGCCGTGCTTGAGGAAAACATACGCGAGACACGGCTGAAGCTCCACGAAGTCCGGGCCGACATGGTGCGGTTCAAGGCCATGAAGGACAACTTCAAGACGCTCGAGTCTGAACACATACACTCCATCAGGGCACGCATGACCGAGCTCAACGAGAAGCTCTCGCGGCACCGCGACTTGATTGTGGCCCGTAAAAGGGCCATTGGTGCCGTGGAGCTGCACATCAACGACATCAACGACAAGTTGGCGGCGGTCGAAAGGGAGTGCGTCAGCGCCCAGGCCGACTTGAACAGCACGAAGCACTTGGACCACGCGGAAATCGCCGGGCTCCAAACAGAGGCCCAGATTCTCCAGGCGTGCGCTGGGCTCAAGTACATCGGCAGCGGCAGCACTGATGTCTACGAGTTCGAGTTCAACCAGAAGATGAGCATCATCATCGACACGGCGCAACCCGAGTCCACGGACGGGCTTGTTTTTCGGCCTAAGCAGTCGCCCAACGCGGTGCTCTACAACGAGACGCTCATGGACCGCTACTGCCAGTATTTGGCAGAAAACACGCCATTCCTGAACATCTACGATACGTTGCGGGCGTTCCAGAAGAAGTGGGCCAAGCTCCTAGTGCTCGACGAGGACCTCCACCGGCTCTCGTTGAAGAGCCCTATGCGAATCGACTCCTCTGACTTGGCGCAGATTGTGTTCGAGCTCGACGTGTACGTGTTTTCGAAGAGCCTCAAGGTGACGCTCGTGGGACGCGTGCGGGTGGACGAGCTCGTGAGGTACCCAGAGTCGGTGACATGGTCTGCACGGGTGCACCGGCATGAGGGGATGACGGAGAACGAGGTGAGAAAGACGCTTTGCGAGAGCGGGAGCTTGGGGGGATTTCCAAGTCTCGGGGGAATGACGATTGAGATAAGACAGTGATATAGACCTTAAAAATATTAGACTATTGCACTAGTCTCTACTCTATACTCTATACTCTATACTCTATACTCTACTACTCTATACTTTATACTCTACTACTCTACTACTCTACTACTCTACTACTCTATACTTTATACTCTACTACTCTACTACTCTATACTCTACTACTCTATACTCTACTACTCTACTACTCTACTACTCTACTACTCTACTACTCTATACTCTACTACTCTACTACTCTACTACTCTATACTCTACTACTCTATACTCTACTACTCTACTACTCTATAATCTACTACTCTATACTCTACTACTCTACTACTCTATACTCTACTACTCTATACTCTACTACTCTATACTCTACTACTCTATACTCTACTACTCTATACTCTACTACTCTATACTCTACTACTCTATACTCTACTACTCTATACTCTACTACTCTATACTCTACTACTCTATACTCTACTACTCTATACTCTACTACTCTATACTCTACTACTCTATACTCTACTACTCTATACTCTACTACTCTATACTCTACTACTCTATACTCTACTACTCTATACTCTACTACTCTATACTCTACTACTCTATACTCTACTACTCTATACTCTACTACTCTATACTCTACTACTCTATACTCTACTACTCTATACTCTACTACTCTATACTCTACTACTCTATACTCTACTACTCTATACTCTACTACTCTATACTCTACTACTCTATACTCTACTACTCTATACTCTACTACTCTATACTCTACTACTCTATACTCTACTACTCTATACTCTACTACTCTATACTCTACTACTCTATACTCTACTACTCTATACTCTACTACTCTATACTCTACTACTCTATACTCTACTACTCTATACTCTACTGCGCACGTGAGCGCTCACGTGCCCCACCACGCCGCCTTTCGCAGACCTCCTCCCTTCCCGCCTACCCATGACCAAATCCTCCCTCGACAGAAACAGTGTAGCGGAGTCGCAGCCCGACTCCCCCTTCGAGGACAGAGCCCAGGCATCCATGAGAGACGCGCACGATGCAGGCAGCGGGTCCGAAGCCGACTCCGACTCCGACTCGGATGTGCCGGAAAAAGAGCAGAAGAGCCGCCGGCCCCCCGAAAACAACTTCTCCCAGCAGCGGCTCCGCGCAGTCAATCCCGTGTTTACGGCAAAGACCGTGATCCCCATTTTGTTTGCCTTGGGCGTTGTCTTGATCCCCGTTGGTGTGGCCATGTGGCTCGCCTCGCACAGGATCCAGGACATCACCATAGAATACACCGACTGCGAGTTCATGGCGTCTCGGGACTACTGGTCGCCGATTCCGGAGAGCTACACGCAGTTCCACTTCAAAAACTCCACCGGCATGCTCGCCCCGCAGTGGAAGTTGGACACCGACGCCTCCGAGAGCGACGACGCCGAGAGAAACGTGTGTAAGATCCAGTTTCATGTGCCCGAGACCATGCGGGGGCCGCTCTACCTTTTTTACCGCTTGAAGAAGTTCCACCAGAACCATAGACGCTATGTCAAGTCATTTTCCGAGGACCAGTTGAAGGGCACGGCTGCGTCCGTGGCGCTCATCAAGGACACTGTGGGCCTCAACTGCGAGCCGCTCTCGGTGGATTCCAACGGCAAGAGAATTTACCCCTGTGGGTTGATAGCCAACTCGCTCTTCAACGATACGTTTGGCTCCACGTTGACCGCGGTTAACGGTACGGACAACGACTACAAAATGACCAACTCGGGTATTGCATGGGCTTCGAACAAAAACCGCTTCAAGAAGACCCAGTACGACTACAGAGATATCGTTCCGCCTCCCAACTGGGCCAAGAAGTTCCCCAACGGCTACAACTCCACCAATGTGCCGGATATCCTGAAGTGGGAGGAATTCCAAAATTGGATGTTCACGTCGGCCTTGCCTGACTTTTACAAGCTTGCGTTGAGAAACGATAACGACGCGTTGGCGACCGGTGTGTACGAGGTGTCCATCGGCTTACACTTTCCGGTGACGCCGTACAACGGCCAGAAGTACATTTTCTTGTCGCAGCGGTCGGCCTTGGGCGGAAAGAACTACTTTTTGGGCTACTCTTGGATGGCTTGCGGGGCAGTGTGCATAGTGTTGGCGGTATCGTTGTTGGTGGTGAACTTGGTCAAGCCCAGAAGAGCGGGAGACGTTAACTTCTTGAGCTGGGTGCGCGAGGCCAACGCACAGGACGAGAAGTAGATAAGCGTACAGGACTGGTCAAGGGCTGTAGGAGAGGTGGGTGTGCACCGTTTTTTTTTTCCTGTTTTTCACCTGGCGTGGTGCACGGGTCTGTGGGTGGTCTACCGAGGCCGAGCCGAAATGTGGGGTTCCTTCAACGCCGACATGACAATGCAAGAGACCAAGTGTTTCGTCCTCAACGAGGCGCCATACTCAAAGGTCAACTTCGATGAGAACGACCCCCATGCCACCTTCCGGCTCGTCTCCAAGCCGATCCGTGAATTGCGGCCCGGAGAGGTGTTGGCCAAGACCATCTATCTCTCCAACGACCCCTCCCAGCGGGCATGGATCCAGCGAGGAGTGCAGGCCGACCGCATGTACGTGGACCCCGTGACCCAGGGCCAAGTGATGCGGTCGTCCGGGTTGGCGCAGGTGGTCGAGTCCAGGAGCGCCAAGTACCGCCCCGGCGACTTGGTCACCGGCACCATCAAGTGGGCCGAGCACGTGGTGCTCCACGAGCAGCACATTCAGACCAAGATCTCCAGCAAAAACTACCCCCTCCCCATCTACCTCGACGTGTTGGGAATGACCGGGTTGACGGCGTACTTCGGGCTCTTGCGCGTGGCGCAGATAAAGAAGTCCGACGTGGTGGTGGTGTCGGCGGCGCTGGGCGCCACGGGCCAGGTGTGCGTGCAGATTGCCAAAAATGTGGTGGGGTGCAAGAAGGTGATCGGCATCTCCGGCGGCCCCGACAAATGCGCCCATGTGGAGCAGCTCGGCGCAGACGTGTGCGTGGACTACCGCAGCAAGACGTTTGTTGCAGACATGAAGCACGCGTTGGGCGACGCCAAGTTCTGCGACGTGTTCTTCGACAGCGTGGGCGGCAAGGTGCTCGACGTGATGTTGACCATGACCAGGCCGTTTGGAAAGGTGGTGGCGTGCGGGGCCATTGCGGGCTACAACGACTTCAAGCAGAGCCAGATCTCCATGTGGCCGCAGATCATCACCAACCGGCTCTCGGTGCAGGGCTTCATTATCTTGGACTACCAGGCCGAGTTTGAAGCTGCGCTAAGCGAGCTTTTGGCGTGGGTGGACGAGGGCAAGATCCGCTACAGCCAGTCCAGCTACACAGTGGTGGACTTGACGCGTACGGAGGACTTCCGCCGCATACCTGCAGTGTGGGGGATTCTCTTTGACCTGAGTAAGAGTCCAGGGAAGCTCTTGACACAGGTGGCGCAGCCAGAAGCTGATATCAAGGCAAAGATGTAGTACTCTGTACTCTGTACTCTGTATTACCTATTACTCTGTACTCTGTACTCTGTACTCTGTACTCTGTACTCTGTACTCTGTATTACCTATTACTCTGTACTCTGTACTCTGTACTCTGTACTCTGTACTCTGTACTCTGTACTCTGTACTCTGTACTCTGTACTCTGTACTCTTTACTCTGTATTACTCTGTATTACTCTGTATTACTCTGTATTACTCTGTATTACTCTGTATTACTCTGTATTACTCTGTATTACTCTGTATTACTATTACTCTGTATTACCATTACTCTGTATACCTATTACTCTGTATTACCATTACTCTGTATTACCATTACTCTGTATTACCATTACTCTGTATTACCATTACTCTGTATACCTATTACTCTGTATTACTATTCTCCATCGAGTGCGCGTCTGTGCACTCTGCTATCAACACCGCTACTCCCACTCCATGCCCCCCGCAGCCCATGTCGTCGCCTTCTTCCCGAGCTCTATCCAAAGCGGACTTGCTCTCGAGGTTCCAGGAGCGCCAGGAAGATGAGCTCTCGCCCGACGCCTTCAGGTTTGACGACTCGCAGGACGCCGACTTATCGTTCTCAAAGTTCAGCCACGTTACCAGCACGCTGGCCCCCAAGCACGCTGAGTCGCCGTCTCTGCACACGGCGTCGCCGTTCCTCAAGAAAATCCAGATGCTGGTGTCGAACTTACAGGTGGACGCGTTCCCCCAGAGACCTGAGCTGCGGCTGCCAAGCGCCGTCACCGGCGCCGGAGACAAACCCGCCGTCACGTCCAACGCATCCTCTGTCTCCAAGCTGGACATCTTCAGGCCGGTTTCTGAGTCTGCCTACGCCGAGTCTGCCGGGACCCCCAGCTCTAGCCGTGCCGGCGCCGAACACGTCAAGGAACACTCTGTGTTCGCAGCCAAACAGCCGGTGCTTCGCCCCTCATATCCCCACAAAGCTTCTCCGGGCGAGATACAGGTGTCGTTGACACCGGCCCAGCGCGTTGAAAAGCACGCAGGGAAGCACGGCGTCAACGCCTTGAGCGAATTTGAAATCCACGAGAAAATCGGCCGTGGCGCCTTTGCAGACGTCTACAGAGGTGTTAACATCAAGACAAAAGCCGTGGTGGCCATCAAGCAGATCACCTTGGACAAGGACTACGACATCGGGGCGCTCATGGGCGAAATCGACCTTCTCAAGATCCTCAAACACCCCAACATCGTCAAGTACCACGGCTTCGTCAAGACCCAGCAGTCGTTGAACGTGTTTTTGGAGTACTGCCAGAACGGCTCGTTGCGCCAGATCTACAAGAAACTCGGCCGCGGCTTTCTGGAGGCCCGCATCGTGTCGTACGTGCGGCCCATTCTCAAGGGCCTTGAGTATTTGCACGAGCAGGGCGTGGTGCATCGGGACGTCAAGGCGGCCAACGTGTTGATAGACGCGTCAGGCGGCGTGAAGTTGGCGGATTTCGGAGTGGCCACCAAGGTGGCTTCGCTGCACAACACCATTGTTGGCACGCCCAACTGGATGGCGCCGGAGTCGGTTTTGGGCGGAGACGGAATCTGCACGGCCTCCGATATTTGGTCCTTGGGAGCCACGGTGCTCGAGCTCTTCACCACGCGCCCGCCTTACCATGACTTGAACCCCATGGCCGCACTCCATGCTATTGGAACTGATGAACATCCACCCATCCCCGTGGCATTCACGCCCATCGCCAAGGACTTCCTCTTGGAGTGCTTCCAGAAGCAGCCCAGTCTACGCACCAGCGCTTCTCTTTTGCTAAAGCACCGCTGGCTCAACCCGCCCAACATCAACGACACCATAGACTCACGGCATGATAAAAGAGTCTTTACTGGAAAAATCGGCTCGGAAGTTGGCTCGGAAGCTGGCTCGGAAGGCTCGGAAGTTGGCTCCGAAGTTGGCTCGGAAGCTAGCTCCGAAGTTGGCTCACGAAGCGACCCCCGAGACCCTCGACACGTCTCCCGCGACGGCTCTCGAGATAACCCTCGAAGTGCCCTGGTGGTTCCCGTCGTGGCACCCGCGCCGCCTGTGACGCCTTTCTCCCGGGCACAGCTTCTTCAGAAATTCTCCGAATCCGACACTGAGGTTCCGGACTCGTCTGTGGTACTCAGTGCCGATAATCTTAATGTCGCCCTCAACAAAAAAAATCGAGAGGTCGAAGACCAAGACCCGTTTTTGGAGCTCGACATCAACAACTTCGATACCAACGAGCTCGAGGTGCAGATGAAAATGGGCTATCTACTCTCCAAGTTGGTGGCCAAGGTCGGGGTTTGCCAGCAGAGCTCTGAAGGCGTCGAGAAGGCGCTCGTCAAAATCACCGGCCGTATTCTCCATCTTGTGGAAAAGTACCCAGTTTCTCACGATACCCTCATCCATGACCACGGCTTGCTAACGCTTATGGAGCTTTTGGAGAGTACCCTGGAGTTGCATGACGACCACAAGCTCTGGTTCCATGTATTGGGTATTCTCAACTGCATATTCGACAACAACACCGCTCAGATCGAAAACTTTTCTCTTTTGGGCGGTATTCCTATGATCATTCGATTCTCGAAGCTCTCGTTCGGGCTCAAAGTGCGTTTGCAGGTGGCAAAGTTTGTCAAAACCCTCCGAAGATCGGAGAAGGCGCTTCTCATGTTCGTTTCCTCCGGTGGGCTCCGTATCCTCTCGCGGTTTCTTGAAGAGGACTTTGAAACCAGCCCGGATTTCCCGTTGGTGGCCATCAATTGCATACACGACATCTTGACCAACGATCTCACCCGCTTCAAATCCGACATGTGCCGGATTCTATCCAAATACGGCGTTCTTTTCTGGTTTGTTGTTCTCTTGAACCGGTTGATCCGCTACGACGAGACCCACGGCCAATTCGACCCCGCTGAAATCCTGCTAGTTATAGACAAGATCCTCGAGGTGATCAAATTCTTTGGCCAAGCCGAGGTGCGTGTCCGCATTAACATATCCAGCCCGGACTTGTTCAAGCTCTTGATCAAGGTATACCCTTCACTCAGCTTCCCCAGACAGATGGCGTTGTTGAAGTTTTTCCGGTCCATGAGCTGCATATCGGAGATTCTCCGCCCGCTCGCCTCGGCTGATATCTTGGAGTTCTACGTGACCTTGTTGCGCCAGTACGTGCCGTCGAACCCTCACTACAAAGAAGTGGTGAACATTGTGTGCCCCTCACTCTACAACTGCTGCTATTTGAACCGCACACGTGAAACGGAGTTGGCCAAGTTGGGCGCCATCCCCCTATTGCGGGACTTGTCCAGGATAAACCTTCCATTCCGGCAGTTTGTGTTGCCCATCCTCTGTGAACTTGTCTACTGCAAGGCGTCGGTGCGCCAGCTTCTCGTTAAGCACGACGTGGTTACGGTGTACTACAATCTACTTGTGGACCCGTACTGGCACTTCAACGCCATGGACTCCATCCTCTACTGGAACTCCCAGGACCCGAAGTTCGAGATCTTGCTGTCGCCGATCGCCCGGTACTGCATAGTCAGCGGTTTTATGATGACCAAAGTGTCGAACTTGGAGGCTGTGCTCGAGAATTACCTAAGAATTGTGACCACCAACAAGCATGTGGTGCGGCTTATGAGCAGGGACTCGGTGGTGGACAGCATCTTGACCAAGTTGACTGTCTACAAAAAGTCGCCTGCAGCTAAGGTCACGCTTCTCCGGCTCCTACACTGCATAGTCGCATACTCGTGGGGATCAGGGCTCTTGGGGGTTCTGCCGGACGTCATCCGCGAGGCAATGGACTCGATTTTGGCCGACCCGTCGATCTTGGCTAAGGATTTGGCCAAACGAATCACTGACATCTGTCTATAGCGTCCTGCAGGCGGTGCCCTGCACATTATCTCCCGCATTTGGTCAGTCTGGAGAACATCTCCACACTTCACTCTTTCCAGTCTTCGCTGTCATGCCCTCCATTTTTTACCCGTCGCCGAGGGTCTCTCAGTTGGATGCTCGTATTTTGGACAATGAGTTGTTCTCCCTTTTGAGGCAGCAGCTTTCTGATGCATTCGTGCTCCTCTCCAACAAGCCTTGGTCATACGATCTGCACCCCGAGCTCTGGTCGTTGGTTCTAAAGCTCGTCATTTTTCGCCTCACCACCTTCAAGACTGGCTCATCTTACGGCAATAAACTCCAGAACTTGAAGCTTCTGCACTCGGGTAGCGGTGCGCTCATAAATAAAGCAACTCGGCTCCTCCTTTTGGGAACCATTTTGGGTGAATACGTACTCGAAAAAGGCCAGTCTTTCTTGTACAACTTTGATGAAAATAAAGAGCAGGCCCGGAGGGTGATTGGTGCCAAAATTAGTGCGTTCTTGGCTCGTCACAACGCGTCTATTCTAAGAGTGTCCAAGGACACGTACAAAGTGGTCAAGCTTCTC
Organism: Metschnikowia sp. 03-147.1; assembly: GCA_002370795.1. Classification (NCBI taxonomy): domain Eukaryota; kingdom Fungi; phylum Ascomycota; class Pichiomycetes; order Serinales; family Metschnikowiaceae; genus Metschnikowia; species Metschnikowia sp. 03-147.1. Next base: position 42,935 of record NKZR01001465.1, on the reverse strand, counting down.
AACACGGTGCTCTTTATCGTCTACGGGCGGTTCCCCAGCATTGTGCACCGAATTTTAGGGATCATGGTTACGCCTGTGGTGGCGGACCTCCTCAAGTTCAATGGAACCAAAGTCAACTTTGAATTCCAGAACAGGCAGTTGGTGTGGAACGTCATGACCGAGTTTTTGGTGTTTATTCTCCCGTTGCTCAACATCCGCAAGTGGCGAAAGGTGGCCAACTCCATTGTGTCTAGGAAACCTGCGGACGGTGTATCTCCTATTCCGGTGAAGACCCGGTACACGGATCTCCCCGATTCCCAGTGTGCACTCTGTGTGGAGCTCGTGGAGCAAAACAATATGAAGGGCTGCGGAACACAAGTGACCAACCCGTGTGTCACCAATTGCGGGCACGTTTTCTGCTATGTGTGTATCACGCGCCGGCTCAATGCCATTGAAAACGGCAATGAATATGCCGAGGCGTGTCCCCGGTGCAGGAGAAAGCTAGAGTTTTTCCGTATATATGGAAAGGACTTAGATGACATTGACGCCGATGCCATTTTGGTAGAATACCCGGACATCGATCTGGATGATGACGGAGCGGTCGGTCTGGAGAAACAGGAGTCGGGGATTGAGCAGGATGAGTCTGAAGATGAATTTGATGAGTCTGAAGATGAATTTGATGAGTCTGAGGATTCATTTGATGAATCTGACGGGAACCCCGATTCTGACCTGGACATGTACGAAGAGAATGAGGATCTAGAAGAGGAACTCCTGGACATCTAGGGTCGTTTGAGTGGCGATATCTTCCGCGTCGTCCCTCGTCTCCTTCATCTCGTCATTCCCCTCGTCCTTCCTCCTTGGTGGGTTTTTCATTTCTGATCTTGTTATTTCGTCATTTCTCATCTTGGCGTTTTTCATTTCTCATCTTGTCATTTCTCATCTTGGCGTTTTTCATTTCTCATCTTGTCATCTCGTCATCATGTCATTCCCCAACCTGCCCTCTTGTGATTTTCATTCCTTCATTTCTGTCACTTGTCTTATGGAATGAATATAATTATCGGATGTACGATTAATCATTGCTTTCGAGATGCTTCATCAGACGGATCTTTCGAAATGCTTGTATCAGATGGATCTTCAGTTCGAATGACCCTCTGCTCTACTAGCCTCACTAACTTCTCGCTATACTTGTCCAAAAGATCCGACTCTGAATGGTCTCCCAACATACATAAGAGATGGCGCAAGGTCCTCTTCATCTCCTGTTTCTCCTCATCGGTATAGAGCTCTTTCTGCACAAAAGACTTGATCGTTGAGAGGTACGCACAGGACCGCTCCATGGCGTCGTTCACAGGATTTGGGGGAGCCATAGCCCACGACTTCTTCACAGGCGAAAGTCGATCTAGGCCCTTTTTGGGCAGCGGTGTGCTATTTGCAACGTGGGTGGGGCTTCTTTTCATGAGGGGCGAAGCCTGGGACCTGGAGGGGGATCTGGACGGTGATGCTTGGGGTCTGAAGGGTGATATAGAACGAGATGCTTGGGGTCTGAAGGGTGATATAGAACGAGATGCTTGCGATCTAGACGGCGATATGGGCAGAAAATTGTCGTTTTCTGAGTTCAGGCCAATCAGAGCCCTTTTTTTGGCTTCGATGCGCTTGAGTGTTGCGCTGGTGAGGCAAGGTGTTGGCGAGTCCGGCTCGAAACATGACTCCTCTGAAGCAGAGCTTTTTCTTGTGGCGGAAGCTTGGGGGTATGTCGGAATGATCTTCCGGGCCACCTTGGTTTGCATCGGAGATACGTCCACGCCCGGCGATGGACACGCTGAGCTGGCCAGACTACTCTCTGCACTCATCTTCCACTGAAAAAGACACCCGTTTTTGTCTAGCGACACGATGTGGCCGTCTCGCTCAAATAGGCCAATCAATGGCTCCATGTGGCCCCACACAGTCGACAACTGTTTCCCCGACGACATATTGAAAGTCCGGAGCGACTTGTCGCTGCAGAAAGCACAAATGGTTCCGGAGCTTAGCAAAAATTTTTCGATGCAGAGGGTGTCGTTGTTGTCGCTGTAAAATTTCAAGGTTTTTTTAAATTCAAGGGTTCCCAAGGCATACACATGGAGGGTCCTGTCGCTCGTGGAAACCACCAAGTCGTTTTCGCAGAACTCCATGGCCAAGGGTATGTTTTTGAACGATATGGTCTTGCGCTGGAAGATCTCTATCTTCTCCGAGACCTGGAACTCGTGGATGGAGACAGATCGGTCTGCAGAACAGACGAACAAGTACGGAGCAGAAAACCTGACTGAAGTCAAGTTGGCCGTGTGCATGGGCAAGGTTTGCACTAGGTCCCAGGCGCCGTTCTTGTGGTGGAGAATTTGGATCATGCGGTCTCTGGATATGGTGCAAAGGAACGGTCTCTTGTGGGTGAAGAAAATGATGTCGTTAATGGCGGACAAGTGGAGTTTGATGGAGAGCACCAAGGCGTGCGCCGGAGACCCGTCTTTGCTGATGAAGTTGGTCTGGGTCAGACTGGACGAACTGTCAAGCACATAGAGCGTGCCGTTTCTATCGCCCAAAAACACCTGGTTGTCCATTTTCTCAACGGCAGTGATCGCGTTGCTTAGAAACTCTGTTTTGGGCAAGCAGAAGCTGGCCACAGCGCTGGTATGGCCATTCTCAAGTGACTGAACCTTCCCATCTTTGGAGAACACCAAGAGCATAGCGTCGGCAGAACGCTTCCCGCCGGCGATGTTTGAAATGGTAGACAGAACCACCACGGAGAAGGAACCATCTGGCTCCAAGCATGATATGGAATCATCCGCGGAAAGGTACACTATTGAATCCTGGAAAGCCTTGGCACTGACCACTGAGGAGTTTGTTGGCGCTGGAACTGGCCTCTTCTCCACTTGAGGTGCTTTTGGTTTTTCGAAAGATGCGTCAAAGGAAATCTCCTTTAAGTTCAATTCTTCCAAGTCAGTTTTGAGCAGCTCGCTGTGTGTATGGAGCGATTTCTCGGTTTGGAACGAATCTCTCTCCGTTTCGAGCGATTTCTCCTCTGTTTCGAGCGATTTCTCCGTTTCGAGCGATTTCTCCGTTTCGAGCGATTTCTCCGTTTGGAACAAGTCTCTCCCCGTATCACGATCCCTTCCCATATCAAAATCCCCTCCCAAATCGGGTGAATCCATCTCCGCTTCGTGCGATTCTCTCGCCACAACATTCCTCTCTTCTCTTCCCCCTCTCGTGTCTATCTCCACAAGCTGCGTGTTTCCAAAATACACCAATTTCGTCGAGTAAACAAGACCCCGAAGAGGTCGTTCACTCTCGTAGGCGAGGGAAAGCGCCGGTTCGCTTTGTAAATCCAACACAAACACTTTTGTCTCATCGGCCACCAACACCTTGTCCCTGCCCACGAGCAAAAGCAGGCGGAAGTCCGAAGGGAGGTAGCGGCCCAATATCACGTTTCGGCCACGGAGCGAAAGCCTTGTCTCGCCGGCCAAAAATGACCAGCACTTGATGAAGCGAAGCCCGCACGTGATGATGCAGTTGGGCTCGTGCCAGAGCATGTCGTGCACCACGGACGTGCACTTGTTAGAGGCGTGGAGCGTGATGCCCTGCGCCGAGTAGTTCCACACGCGGATGTAGCCGTCGGAGGGGGCACCCAAAGAGCAGAGGAGCTGCAGGTCCGGCGAGAAGCGCACGTGGTTGACGCCGAACTTGTGGTCGTGGATCACGGCAAACGGCAGCCGTGGCCCGTCCCGGGCCAACGAATAGAGAAGCACGCGGGGCTGGAAGCCGGACTCGCCCACGGCCAACACCCGGGCGTCGGGCGAGACAGCCAAGCACGTGATGGCACGGACCCGCTCTTTGAGCTTGGCTGCAAACGGCGACGCCTTTTCGTCCATGGGCAGATATTCCCTAGATTTTCCGTAGGTGAAGGGGGAAAGGGGGAGGCCGAACGAGTCTGTGCCGGCGTTCAAGCTGGCCTGAGAGCCTCCGTGGCTGGCCAGCGCTCCGTGGCTGGCCAGCGCGTCCGCCAGGGTTTCTGAGTTGGCTATGTATAGCGACTTGTGCCTGAGGCGGGTGGTGGGGCCGTCTTTGACAAGAGTGCCCACGATGACGCCACTGCCGGCTGCATATGCTAGGGTGCTTCCGACCACTTCAAACTGGGCACTGGAGGAGGCAGAAGTGCCGTATGAGTCCACAAACCGTAGAGACATGGGTAGAGGGCAGAAATGAAGGGCAGATGAAGGAAAGAATGCAGGATGAGGGATGAGATAAAAGGATGAGATGAAGGGATGAGATGAAGACTGAAGAATGAAGAATGAAGGATAAAAGGGAATTGAAGAGGAGAAGACGAAATAGGATGAAATGTAAGGAAAAGAGAGAAGGATAACGGCTGGGACGTATGTTTGTACAGGCCCGCGCGTTCCCCAGATTTGAGCATCGCATGTCTTTGAAGAGCACACATGAGCTCCATAGAGCTTTCCATCGCGGAAACAAATAAGCTCCGAGCACAGCTAGGGCTTCTGTTGATTCCGGAGCCCGCTCCGGAAAAGGCAGGTGCCAAAAAGAACGATTTACACCCGAAGTTCCCAGACAAGAAGGTGGCCGTGGCTCCTGAGGCGTCTGCTATAGATTACGTGGCTAGCGATCGCAAGACTACAGATCTCGAGGTGTCTTCAGACAACACTGCAGATGCCAAGACAAGCTCCGGCTCTGGGGCCCTGAAGCTGCTCATCTCCTATGACGAATATGACACTTCCTCGTGGCTCGCAGGTTTGGGAAGCACCCCGATGGCGGAGCAAACCTCTAAAAGAGATGGGCCAGACGCTCAGCCAAACACCCAGCCAGAAACCCAGCCAGAAGACGCTTTTGCAGCTGTGGTGCAACACAGCGCCGACGAGTTGGTGTCGTTGCAAGGAGGCGAGGTCTTGCATCTCCAGGACGCTGCAGTGGTCGACGACGACGGCGATGTGCTTGTGAACGAGCGTTTGGAAAAGAGACGGCCAACACCGGGTCCGCCTGGTCAACAACAAGTGCCGGAGTCTATGGAGTTCGACGGGAAAACGATCAAACTCAGCCAGAAGTCTCCGGAAGAGAGCGTGGGTATGGCCCACGACGCGGCTTTCGAGGACTCCCTCTTCCAGGACTCGACTCCCCAGGAACCAGGCTCTTCCCGACCCGTAACGTTCAAGAAACCAAAAAAATCAAAGAGCATGTCCAAGAAACGCAAGAGGGAGCCGGATTTGGTGGTGCACGAGGCCATGGTCACCACGGCCTTGAGTGCAGACGACGACGATGATGAGCTCGAGAAGGCACTTCTGGCCAACCTTGCAAAGAAGCAGGCCACGCGAAGGATGAGAACCGCTGAGGATGTGGCCCACGACGTGAACATGCACCGGAGAATGGACCTCTTAGACTCCGAGATCGGGATGGTGTACGATTCCACGCAGGACTTTCTAGACTCGCTTGCACCCCTAGAGGCGGAGAAGGAGATAGGGAGTGTCCCAAGTGGGGCAGCTGAACCAAAAGAACCAAAAGAACCAAAAGAACCAAAAGCTGATGAACCAAAAGAACCAAAAGAACCAAAAGCTGATGAACCAAAAGAACCAAAAGAACCAAAAGAACCAAAAGAACCAAAAGCTGATGAACCAAAAGGAACTACGAGTGCTGAAGTTGAGTCCGAACCTGAGTCGAAAACGAATTCCATACCCAAAACTACACAGTCCGTGCCAGACTCCAAGGCAGTGCCTGATCCACCGCAAGCTGAAAATTATTTGCCCACACCGCAATTGCCGGTGGCTCCCCAGTCCCCCTTCTCTCTCCTGTCCACGCTCAAACAGCTCCGGCAAAACTCAGCCCCTGACCACAAGAAGCAGAAGCTTCTCCGGGAACAAAAGAAAGCTGCAGAGTTGGCCCGCATCAAAATCAAAATCGAGGAGCGGGTTTTGGCCGAAGAACTCGCCAACGACAAAAACTACCAGCGCATGAAGCAGGACGAGAAGGACCGCGTGTACGACCGCGAGCTCAACGCCAGGCTCGTGTCCAAAGGCATCGTGGACAAGTTTCCCACGGCCCGCAAGTACTCGCACTACGGTACTGACCAGCTCCGCGACTACGACCCGCAGGTGTCCATCAAGTACCACGACGCCAAGGGGCACACGCTCAGCGTCAAGGAGGCGTGGAAGGAGCTTCTGCATCGATACCACGGGCTGGCGCCAAAGAAGGACAAGAGAAAGTAAGTTTGAAGGCATGATTACGGCTACTGCATGTGTGGGGCTCGGAGAATGGCAGTCCCAATACATTCATGTGGACATGTTAGTTGTGAAGAGCTCTAGATTTGTTTGGCCTACTACTAGCAGTGTACCTGGAACGGACTACTTAGCCATTTTCTGCAAGACTTATTGAACAGGTCATGCTGGAGATGTGAATGCTCAGATAAAGGTCGACCACTAATCTGATGTTAGCAGTGGCTGATTTACTGAATGATTGGAGACTGTACTCGGTACTGGACAGATATGATGTACTGATGGTACTCTATGAGCGGAGTGATGCCGGCCCATTGACTGATGATTCCTGCTGGTGGCAGATGGTACTAGAATCTTTTGTGCTCCATACACCATGGCATCCAGATTATTCGACGATGAGGGCTCTGGGTAATTTGAACCATATTACAACCTCGCTAGCAGTCTTGGCCTCTGCACGCCGGGTGCACAGGTATGTCGGCCAGTCATCTTATAATAAAGGCGACACCACCCATTGGTCATACAGGTCTATTTCAGCCATATCAGGGTACCGAGATGTACAGCTGCTGCAGGGCACAGGATACAAGCCCTTGAGTAGTAGCCACGGGCATCAACGCATGCACTCCATTATATCTGCGGAGGAGAATCGAAAGGTCAGAAAGCCAGGAGTTAGCAATTTTCAAGCTTAGTTCGGGTGTGTGACACTGGACACTCTACTGTAGTGTTTCACATACAGTGTTTAGTAGTGCAATTTGTTTCAGCCTGTTGATAAGTGTTCCAGGATGCAGTTTATTAGAGGGAATCTTTACTGTCATCTATGACAATATGACTTGTGTCGTCTATGACAATATGACTTGTGTCGTCTATGACAATATGACTTGTGTCATCTATGACAATATGACTTGTGTCGTCTATGACAATATGACTTGTGTCATCTATGACAATATGACTTGTGTCATCTATGACAAATGACTTATGTGTCATCTATGATTTGAGCCCTCCTACTGACGAAAGTATATACAGACATCTATCAATTCTATTATTCTATTATTCTATCAATCCTATCAAAGATAGCTCACAAATATTACACCAACAAATAATTGACGCAAAAGAGACCAGCACTAAATCTAGCGCATCCATTGTAGAATAGCTCAGTCCAATCCGTTAGATCTTTAGGCAGCTGCAACGCCTGGCTATTAGTCTACATAGCAGAATACAATAAATGGTAAAGGACCCGGCTGACTATGGACACTGCTCATCGCATCTGTATTGATGAATGACATGGGTACTCAGAAGAGGCTATTGAGTGGTAACATAGTGACACTCGGTAGCACTAATACTAGGGATTATTACAAACCGTCACTACTACCACAACAGGAATAGTATCACTACCACAACAGGAATAGTATCACTACCACAACAGGAATAGTATCACTACCACAACAGGAATAGTATCACTACCACATCAGGAATAGTATCACTACCACAACAGGAATAGTATCACTACCACATCAGGAATAGTATCACTACCACAACAGGAATAGTATCACTACCACAACAGGAATAGTATCACTACCACAACAGGAATAGTATCACTACCACAACAGGAATAGTATCACTTACGCCTTCATTGTAGGTCCCTTCTTTGAACCGGTAGCATATCACTCCACCTGTGGATAGTTGCAGCATGAATAGTCACTGTTCAGTAAGGAGAAAGAATTTACAAACCACATCCAGTGAGCAGACAGTGGGCATCAGGGAGCGTGGATCTAGTTTAGTACCATACCTACCGGGTCCTTCTAGGACCCACCAGTTTACTTGCCGTTATTCCGAACGGTCGGAATTTGAGACCTGTTTGCAAAGTATGCTGATTACTAACAATGTGTCGCAGATAATGGAAGACTTAGCACTTAATGCACCATGCAGTGCATATAATGGAAGTAGCAGGTGGAAGAAAAAGGGTGTGGCAAGGGTGGAGTGGCACAGTGGTAAGTTTGTAGTGTAGTAGGCAGCAGTTAGTTCTAGTACGGTACACACCCTAGAGTATTACGCATTAGAGTACAGGTGAGCTACGCTCCGAGACACTAGTAAAGCAGTGAGAGCAGCGCGAACAGCACCGCGAGCAGATGAATAATACTTCCACTGAGTACTGCACCAATACTTTCCCAAAAAGCAGTCAGTCGCATGCAGAGACAAGAGTGCTGGCAGCTACGATGTTCACCGCCAAGAGAAGCCGTACATCCCTAAGATAAGCCCGTACATCCCTAAGATAAGCTCGTACATCCCTCGGCTGACGCTCTAGGGTATTAGAAAAGACTTTCCTGAGACTGACAGACTCAGGAAAGTCTTGTCGCTCTCCTAGTAGTCACACTACTCAGAGAGTTGCAGCAGCCAATCAGAACATGCGACTGCACGCGGCACGCAGCCGGATCTCATTTGACGTCCTCCCGCGCTCGGCCTCCATCGGGTGTCCTGCACCTGCTCCGCTAATACTAATCAATTCCATCTTTCCCGCCGCCTACGTTCCTCCTGTGCGAAGCGCTATTGTTTCTACGGTGACCAGACTGCTTGCTGAACTAGAAGCTGGAAACTAGACGCTGGAAACTAGACGCTGAAACTACTGGAAACTGGCACTAGTCTGGATTGAACTACGCCACTGAATAACCACTCATCTTATCGGGGACTCTTGTCTGCTGTTGCACCAGACCTTGGGACTGCCATTGCACTACATCTGGCTACAGTGCTTCTGCTGCCAGCACTACTGCTGCTACATTGCTACTCTTAACTGTCCCGAACTCTTGGACCATTGGACTGCTAGGCTGACGCTGCCATCTTTACCATCACCATGAATGAGGCTCGCTTCTCCGTGCTGGGTATGACCTGTGCCGCCTGCTCCAGCTCCATCTCTGAGGCGCTAGAGAAAATGCCGCTGGTTTCGAGCGCCGCTGTGTCGCTTTTGACCAATGAGGCCAAGGTCACCTTCTCCGACGACACGCCCTGGGAGGACCTCTTGGACATCATCGAAGGCTGCGGCTTCGACGCGTCATTGATCTCGATCCGCCTGCTAAACCGCAGGTCTTTCGTGACACTCGTCAACATCTCCGGCATGACCTGTGCGGCCTGCTCCTCAAGCATCACCGAGGCCTTGGAGCGCCTTTCCGGTGTGGAATCTGCGGCGGTGTCGCTACTTACGAATAGTGCCAAGATCTGCCATGCGGAGGCTGTTCCGGCTAGCTCTTTGGTCTCGGCTATCGAAGACTGTGGCTTTGATGCGGTCTTGGAGAGCTCGACGCCGCAGCAAAGTTCTTCGGGCTCGCTGGGCTCGGTCGAATCCGCCGGCCCCGTTGAGTCGCTCTTCGAGATCACTGGCATGACCTGTGGTGCATGCTCTGCGTCCATCACCGAGGCCGTTGAAAGCCTACCGAGTGTTGTGTCTGCAAGCGTGTCTCAGTTGACTAATAGCGCCGTGGTGTGTCATACTACTCTGCTATCGCCGCAGGATATCGTGGCCTGCATCGAGGACTGTGGCTTTGATGCCAGATTCGTGTCGACGAAGCCCGCCGGCGAAAGCCTGCCGTCGGAAATCCAAGACTTAACCCTCCGCATCTCCGGAGTGCAGGAGGACACTGATTTCCATGCTTTGCATTACAACATCGAGGCCACCTTGAAGAGCTTTCCGGGGATCGAGAGCTTCCAGACCTTGTGGAAGGGCGAGGTTGACGCCGAGGAACTCTTGAAGAACACCTCGGACCTCGACCCTGAGAGCCTCGCGGATGAACTCCGGCTCTCCATAAATACCAGCCTTGTGGGCGTGCGACAGGTGGTGGATGCTTTGAACGCGCGAGACGAGGCATATTCGTTCGAGGTGGTTAATGCCGTGGACCAGTCGTTGAACTCACAGATGAAGCTCTTGTCGAAGGAAAAGGACATCCAGTACTGGAGATCTAACTTCTATGCGTCTGTTCTTCTCGGGCTACCGGTGATCTTCTTCTCGCTCTTCGATGACACTGACTTCTGGAAACTGCTCAGGGTGCTTCCCGGGCTCTATGTTGTGTCGGTGATTCAGCTCATTCTAGCCACGCTTATATTGGTGTTTCTCGGTTCCATCTTTTTCCGCAAATTTGGTGTGTTCGTGCGCAACAGGGGCAAGAATGCCAACATGGACGTGCTCGTGTGCATCTCCACGCTGGTGTCGTACATCTTCTCGCTTCTCTCGATCTTTTTGAGTGTGTGGGCAGGTCAGACAAAAAGGCCACCAAAGGTGTTGTTTGACACTGTGGCCATGCTTATATGCTTTGTGTCCTTCGGAAAATGGATCGAAAACAAGGCCAAGGGTGCCACGTCATCAGCGCTCTCTAAGTTGATCTCGCTCACGCCCACCACCTGTGAAATTCTCACTGAGGAATGGGACCCCGAAAAAACAGACGGCGTGGCTTCGGACATCCACACCCGCGTCATCCCAATCGACTTGATTCAAAAGGGAGACGTCGCTGTTGTCTCAGCCGGTGCAAAGATTCCTGCAGACGGCCACATCATCCAGGGAAGCACAGAGATCGACGAGTCTATCATCACGGGCGAGTCCTTGCCCGTGTTCAAAGACGTGGGCGATCCCGTTATTGGCGGGTCCATCAATGGCCCGTTCTTGATTCACATGAGAGTCAGCGGCGCAGGCAAAAACTCGCAGTTGCATCACATTATCAACGTGGTCAAAGATTCTCAGGTCAACAAGGCTCCAGTGCAGCGGTTTGCCGACTACATAGCCGCCCGCTTTGTGTTGTTTGTGTTGACCTTGTCGTTGGGTACATTGATCTTCTGGCTTCTCTGTCTGAGGTACTTTGCCAGCAACCTTCCCAGCATGTTTTACAAGGAAGAAAACGGCAAGTACTACTTATGTCTCAAGCTCGCCATCTCGGTGATTGTGGTGGCTTGTCCGTGCGCCTTGGGGTTGGCTGCTCCCACCGCGGTAATGGTGGGCACGGGGGTGGGAGCCACGCATGGCACGTTGATCAAGGGAGGCGACGTCTTGGAAAAGGCGAGCTCCATTAACATTGTGTTGTTCGACAAGACAGGCACGCTCACGCGAGGAGACTTGCAGATTGTACGCTCCAAGATCGCCGGCAAGCTCGACGAAACAGAGTGGTGGACGCTCGTGGGATCGGTGGAAGTGAACTCGGAACACCCCACCGGAAAGGCCATTGCCAAGCACGCCAAGAGTGTTTTGGGGTTAGGCTTTGAGGAGGATACGCTTCAAACCACCATCAGCGACTTCCAAGTTCTCAGTGGCTTAGGAGTCAGTGCACAGGTGTGTCTTAATGGGGTCACCTACAAAATTGCCGTGGGAAACAAGAAGCTCATTGTGAGAGACTTCAAGGAAGCGCGTGTGGGCTTGGCTGAGGCCGAGAAAAATGAGCTCGCCGACTCCTTCGCCAGTGTGTCCCATGTTGTCATCGACGACCAGTACTGTGGGTACATGGAGCTTCTGGACTCGGTCAAACTGTGCACGCGGGACACCATTCAGTACCTCCAAAAGGTCGAGCATTACCAGGTGGGAATGGTGACGGGGGACAACCAGCGCGTGGCGTGCAAGATTGGGCGGGAGATTGGCATACCCGAGGGAAATATCTTCAGTGAGGTGTCGCCCATAGAAAAGGACTTGGTGGTGGAGGACTTGAGGCAGCGGTTTGGAGGAAAAGGGAACGTCTCTATTGCGTTTGTTGGCGATGGAATCAACGATGCCCCGGCCTTAGTGCAGGCCGACATCGGCATGGCCATCAGTTCGGGCACTGACATCGCCATCGACTCGGCGGAAGTTGTGCTCATGGGCTCGCACGGCAAGACGAACGACTTGTACGGCGTGGTGACAGCTCTTCAAATTTCGCAGGCCAGTTTCCGCAAGATCAAGTGGAACTTCTTGGGTGCAACCATCTACAACTTGTTTATGTTGCCGTTTGCGATGGGATGCTTCTTGAAATTCGGCTTGGCGCTCTCGCCAGTCACTGCCGCTGCCGCCATGGCATGCAGCTCGCTTACGGTGGTGCTCAACTCGTTGACGTTGCGGAGCTGGAAGCCACCGAATGTACGGGAAGCCGTGGAGATGGTCACGAATGAGTGGGAGCCCGACTTCACGTTGAAGCACTCGACGTTGGAGGAGTTCAACGCTATAAAGCGAGGCAATTTCCGGTCCTTCAAAACGAACTTCTTCTCGAGATTGAAGCGCTCGAGACGCGGCGACTACGAGATGGTGCAGGGATAGCGAAGCGGCGTGATGATGATGAAGATAAGTTACATGCCAGTAATACAGTCTCTTGTCCGAAGTGCCAGGCCATACGGGAGCGCGGCGGCAGCAACTGCAACCGACTGGATTGGGACGTCAAGCGGTAAGCGTAGGGTATGTTTGTATGCAGTCCGCGTCATCACACTACACCATATCATACCATCAGACAGAACCACCAGACACTCTAGAACAGAAACTCTAGAACAAAAATCCAAACAATAGTGCGATCGTATGTGCGCACTCCGATCGTTCAAGCTCAAATACTCTACACAAGTCATCTAAATTATTTATTAATTATTGATACCAAGAAATGAACTCATCCTAAAGCGCAGCCAGCTTACAAAGCCAACAAAGCACCGGCAATCATGGCAGCGGCACCAGCAGCGTACTGCTTGTTAGCAGCACCCTCGAAGGTAGACACGTTGGCGTGGGTGAGTGGGCAGTCAGTGACTTCTGGGCCACAAGAGGTGATGGTCACCAAGGTGGAAGAAACGTCAGTGACGGTGGCGTTGGCAGCAGCAGAGACGGCAGCAGAGGCAGCGGCGAAGATGGCGACAGTGGAGAATTGCATTATAAACGAGGGACTAGTGTGTTGAGAAAAAAAGGATTCTGGGGCGATCCTGGCCTTTTATAATTGCCAGGGCCGGGCCTGGGCTCTGGCGGCGGGATTTGAGCTGCCCTGTTGATGCACGTGGCACCCAATGCGGTATGCGCTAGTCCCAAACTGGTTAGTGATGCGCTGTGCGCGCACTGTGTGCACGATGCCTGCATGTGGTGCGCGCCGTCCACACGCCTTTGTTTATGGTCGCTGCGATGGGCATGTTCCGTGTTGAATTGCGCGAGCGGAGAGAGTGTGTTTAGCCGATAGTGTCTGTTTGTTTGTTTACATCGGCCTCCACGGGCCTGCATGGTGTATGCAACAGCCTGGCCGCTGTTTATTTGCGGCCGTGCTAGAAGCATGTGGCCATGCTTGCCTGGCCGAACGCCATGTCCGATAGATGGCGCCCTGTTTTTCTGCGCCAACGTCTCTGCCAAACGCCTGCGCCCAGGTTTTCATAACAAAGCCGCATGTCTCGAATCTCATTGTTTACTTTTCCTGCGCGCTCGCAATGTGACTGGTCCATGCATAGATGGTTATCCGCTCGTATCTGGGCATCAGATGAGGGAAAGTGTCAGATACGGGATGAGAGGTTGCACGATGCATCGCGTGTTCTTGTCGTGTCATCGTATCATTTTCGCATAAACGCATCTTTATTGTTTGACTAGTATTGTTTCGCTCGTTCGAGTATTGTTTGGAGTTGCTCCGGTATGCAGAGGGTTATTTCTTATCATGGTTCATGATTGTTGATGGTGCATGTTCTGAGGTGCGCTTCTCAAAACTTGAAATTGAACTTGCTGTATGGGCATGTATACGGATGCAGTTGAGCCCATGATGGTATGTGGAACCGGTTTTCTTTCGGGTTTCTCACCTGACCATTTCCTTGACTTTCCTTGTATGTCTCTCCTTGACTTTCCTTGACTTTCCTTGACTTTCCTTGACTTTCCTTGACTTTCCTTGACTTTCCTCATAACTCTCCTTGACTTTCCTCATAACTCTCCTTGACTTTCCTGATGACTCTCCTTGACTTTCCTCGTATGATGCTCTTGATCCTCATATGACTATCTGGCGGCCTCCCTGTGTGATTACTCTATAACTGCACTGTGCTTGCGTCTGCTTTATTCAGATGCTTCATAATCCTGTGCTTCTTGGTATTCCGCTTAGCTAAAGCTGCTCGGAAAAGACCGTCTATCTCTCCGTGAAATGCATCTGTATTCTCTGCCCGTGTTCTTCTTCGTGTTCTCTCCTCTCGGCTCTGTTTTATTGTTGTGTGATTGTCTATGCATACTGTGTGTGGTTGTCTGCTTACTGTGTGTGATTGTCTACGCATTACTGTGTGATTGTCTATGCATTACTGTGTTGTCTATGCATTACTGTGTTGTCTATGCGTTACTGTGTTGTCTATGCATACTGTGTGTAATTATCATAATTATTGTACAATGCTTATTGCCCGGTACTAAGGTCTTGGCGAGTATGGCTGATCTACTACACTACGACGGCTACGACGGTGGCCGTCTTATTGTGCTGACGGTTGTGATAGTCACACGCTTTGCAATTTCGCTGACTCCTCGCTACAATCCTCTGCTTTAAGTGTAATGCTTGTTTGATGGCTTGTGTTCTCTATCTTACCGGTTGGAAAACGCACGGGAGTTCACGTTCTTGCGTGTGTACCAACTGACAAAGTCCCGGAGCGAGATCCGCACCCGTCTGATATCCTTGTTCGGCAATGCTACCACAATGGCCGACACTAACTTCTGGATCTCCTTCTCGCTCACATTGGGAAGACACGCAACCGCGTTTTTTAGGCTGTGTACCGTTTGCTCCTGATCAGGCGCCACCGTGAGGATTTTGATCATAAGATCGTTCACGTCCACATCGTTGTAAAATTTGTAGATAAGGCCATCGAGCACCACCTTGATCAACTTTTCCACGTTGTTATTGAGCGCCATAAAACTTTTAACCATGGCCTTGAGCGCCTCGTGGTCGCCCTCAAAAAACGACACTGGGGGATACTCAGAGCCCCATGAGATGTAGTCAATGTAGTAGTGTATGCAGGCCATGAACGGGTCGAACTCGTGGCTTGTTTTCAAAGCCACCAACCCGGCCTCGAAGATCGACGTCGTGAGCGTTTGGTTGCCTATCACATCCTCGGGGTAGAACATGAGGAGGTCACTGGCCATGCTGAAGAAGTCCTCCACGACGTCCGGGAGCTCGCGGATTTGGAGCTCTGTGTGGCTCTTGAACAACTCCAAAAGCGCATCACTTTGAGCCATGGCCAATCCAAAAATCGCCTGCTGCTGTTCGTGGCCCTTGAACTCCTCGCTGCACTTGATGACAACGCCTGTCACGTAGAGATAGCACCCGAAATACGTGCTGCGGAACCCTTGACGTAGAAACTCCGTGACTTGCGGAAGAATGGGCGAAAGGTACGACGTGCAGTTGTTGATGGCAAACCGGACTATTTTGCAGCAATGCTCACTGACCTTAAGCACATTCCCGAATTTACCGATCACCTGCGTGATCACGGGCCATATTTTGTCCATAAAAAAATTGGCCAAGGGAAATTGTGCTTCGTTGTAGTCTTCACAGCGGGATATGCGGACGAAAATGGTCACCACCTCAAGCTCGTCGCACAACTGGTCGATTGTGTCATTTCCGGAGGCCATGCCGATTTTCTGCAAGGTGGCCCGAAGGAACGTCTCAGACGCAGCGTACTGCTGGTCAGCGTGCACCTTGTTGATGACATGTGACAAGCCATCCACCAACGGATACGAGTATGTCACGCCCACCGAGCCCTGCACCCTGTCGTAGAGCATGTAGAGCTGCTCCAAAAACTGCGAGAGAAGCAGCCCGCAGTCTTGGCAAAAGTACATGAGCGACTGGCACGTCGCCTTGATCACGTTCTCGTCCGTGCCGTGGGACGCCTCGAAGCCCTTGATTATGTATGACAACTGGGGCTCCAAGAAGTCCGGGTTCTGTGCAGTCCACTCGGTATATCTCCCCAACACCAAGGTGGTGGCGTAGCGGATCTTGGGGTGCTCAGGTAACTGCACGAGCATTTGCATGATGAACGGAAGGATCTTCTTCTCCTTTGTAGACACCTCTTTAGCCATGGCACGCATGCTGAACAACGGAGCCTCCAAGAGCTGCCATTGGGAGCTTTGTAGGCTAACGAGAGATTGGATCTCCTGGAATGGGATATTCAAGGCCTTTTGTGGGCCAACCACAACACAACAATCTTTGAGCACATCGCCCATTTCGTAGCGGAACTCAGAGAACTTGTCCTCCTCTTCCTTGTCGCCATCAAAAAGGTTGTTGTCGTCCTTGCCCACGGGGTAGCGGAGAAGCTTGATGATAGCCAGAATCAAGTCCAAGTAGATGGGTGTGAATGCAGCTCGAGACTGCTCAAATCTGGGCAATGTCAACATTTGCTTGAGCTGGTACCAGAAGTAGAAGGTGTACTTGACCACGTCCAAATCGCCGTCGTATGTGCAGCATTGTAGCAAGATATCCACGAGCGGCTTGAAGTGTTCGGGGGACTTGGCAATCAACACGTGCCATGCCTCTCCGGCGCCAACGTAAATGCGGGTCAAGCCACCAAAAACCTCGGGATCCCTCAATAGCTCCGGGTCCTTGGAGTAGTATTCGTGCACCTGCATCAACTTCTGGTAGAGCGCATCGATCAAGTGGTAGTTGTTGATATCCCTTGTCTCGCCTATCACGGAGCACACACACTCTGTGGCACGCTCGAAAGTGTCCTCTTTTACTAAGGAATCGAAGATGAGCGAGGCGAGCGAGTCGATGCGTAGCACGTCCTCAATTGGGCACTCCTTGATCCAGCTGTTTAAGCAGTCAAGAACCAAGGCCGTGTGCGGACTGCTCAGGTCGGCCAAGCTTTTCAAAAGCAGAAGCACCTGCGGCACATTATCGGAGATCAACTCGCAAGTGCGGGCGTTGAACTCGTCGTCGGTCAAGGGCGTTTTGTTTGACTCGGTCAACTCCTCGGGTAGGCTCTTCAAGAACTCAAGCAATGCAGGCACCAATTCCGGCTTTGACAAGCGCAGCGTGATGTCGTTCATGGCGTCCCGCCAGTGTAGGTACTGCAAGGCCAACTGGCAAAGCGCCAAGGAGATCTGGATGCGGATGAGCCGGTCCTTGGACGCATAGAGGTCTAGGAGCCCCAACATGGAGTCCTTCAAGCTGGCATACGAGTCCTCGGGCAACTGCAGCAAGTCGTAGGTGGCCTTGGATCTCAAGGTCTGCGATGCAAACATGCGGTACTCCAACGGGTTGTGGGGGTCGGCCAACAACTGGTGGGCCCACTCCCAGGCCTGGGGCGACTTCTGGAACGCCTCCAAGTACTCCGTGGCTTGCTTCTTTTGTGCCTGGCCCACGTTGGGCGAGTACATGGCCTGCAAGGCCTGCAGAACGTGATCCATGGTGGCTAGGTGAAGGGTGGTGGTGTTTTTTCGTCTCGCTTGAAGTATGCACTACTCACTCGAGTCTGAGTGCCCATCGTACTGTCTAGTGCTGTATGCAAGATTGACCTCCGGCTGTACTCCTATTGCTTATTTTCTGCACCCTTCTGCTTGTGCTGATAGTAGGTGGGTTTTTTTCCAGATGCCTTTTTTTCCAATGCCATTTTTGCAAACGTCATTTCGCTGTGCTTCTCTACATGTCTGGGGTGGGTTGGATGCAGAGTATTGTGTAGGACTGCGGTTTTAATGGCAGAGACTATAAACTTTAGGTGCGACGCACAATGCACAGCAAACTAAAGCACACCGTAAAAATCGAAACCGAGCTATAATAAGCAGAGATTTGGCTCCGGTACCCGGTGGCCTGTCAAAAAGCTGTCGTATAAGTTTGAGGCGGCCTGGACCTCGTGGTGCCAAAACAGCTGGGCCTACGACAGATCCTGCACACGTGCCTTGGGGCAGTACCACTCTTTTCTCCAGCTGCACTGGCAACGCCTTTGGCTTCTACAATCTGTTTTATTTTGTTCTAGTAGTTTATTGTGTCTTGTTCTTGTTTCATAGCCCTCTGTGTCGTATCTTGCTTCACCTTTGCATTCATCTTTCTACCCACCTGTTCTGCACACTCCTCTACTTCTTCTGCTCACAGGAAACGCGAAAATTATCACCCACCCCAATGGTCAGGCCAGTTGTCATCTCCGGACCCTCCGGAACAGGTAAATCCACGCTCCTCAAAAAGTTGTTCGCCGAGTACCCCGACAAGTTCGGCTTCTCCGTGTCCAACACCACCCGCAAGCCTCGCGACGGCGAGGTCAACGGCAAGGACTACCACTTCTCCACGGTGGACGAGTTCAAGAAGTTGATTGACGAGGAGAAGTTCATCGAGTGGGCGCAGTTCTCGGGCAACTACTACGGCACGTCCATCAAGGCGGTGGACGATGTGGCCAAGGCAAACAAGATCTGCCTCTTGGACATCGATATGCAGGGCGTGAAGTCGGTTAAGAAGTGTGGCATCGATGCCCGCTTCTTGTTTTTGAGCCCTCCCTCCATCGACAGCTTGCGCGAGAGGTTGACGGGGCGGGGCACGGAGACCGACGACTCCATCGCCAAGAGAATCGCTGCCGCTGCCTCGGAGATGGAGTATGCGCAGACCGGTGCGCACGACAGGATCATTGTCAATGACGACTTGGACAAGGCCTATGAGGAGTTCAAGGAGTTTATCTTGGCCGAGTCGGACTAGAGTATCACTGGAGTGTGCCTTGAAGCTGCATGAGTTAAACTGACAGGTCGGAAGGTCATGAGTTAAACTGACAGGCCGGAAGGGCATGAGTTAAACTGACAGGCGCAAGCTGACATAATGGCTGTGGAGATTTAAACATGGCTGGTGGATAGGTAACGCTCGATAGACGTAGACTTAATTGAACAAACAATGAACATGATAGACGGGCCGGTAGCACTTACACAACTAGTCCAGCTTGCGTGGCTATTGGTATTAGTGGAGCTTATCAGGGTTTATTAGCGTGCCAAGTTATGGCAAGCTTGTCGAACTGTACACACTTATCAGGAGTTGCTGAATACATACGTAGGAGTATGTACTGAGACTCACCACACATCCACTATGACGATTAGCTCTCTAGAACTTCATACCTCTTTAGGGACTCTTTAGGGGGCTTGTTTCATTCTTCGCTTTAACTACAAAGAGTTGCTGGAACTTGTACTGAAAGGAGAGTGGCTGAGCCTGGTATGAAGAATGACTGGTATTATGAGTCACTTGAATACAACTTATAGGTCCTCCTAAAATAGAGACTGCGCACGGCCTCTGGCCCGACTATTGTGCAAAGATTTGCGCCAAAAATCGCCTTGGGGCTATTTGAGCAAAGCTTTGACAAGGCTACAATCCCAGAAAGAATTCAGTGGAAATTCACAAGACGCACGTCAGAGTAAACACCGTCTATAGTTAGCACGGGAGAATAAGAATGAGTAGAGTATAAGAGAAGATGTGATATTAAAGTGTTAGTACCTGAGTATGAGTTGTGGAGTATGTGAAAATCAAAATTATGTGAGCAGTATGTGAATATTTACTGGGTAGTACGGAGTATCTACTGGCGTGGTAAGTACAATAATTGAGAGGAATATGACCGCCAAGTTGTAGGCTACAACTTAAACTAACTACACTTATGGCTTTATGACTCACCCCTGTAATCAGTATTGTTGCTAGACAATCTCACACACTCATCAATGGCAGATGAGACAAAGGCTGTGCTCGAAGCGGCCGAAAGTGCGCCAGAAAAAAAGGCCAGAAAAAGCTGGTGCCAGAAATTCCCGCGAAAATCTCTGGAGGCCGCTCACACCAGGTCATCTTTTATTCCACTTCTGCCGATTTACCAGTGTCACCTTTGCCTCATAAACACTCCTGTGTTCATTGTGCTCTCCCGTGGGAATTCCTGTTGGTCCTGAGATAGTCACTGGCCGATAGTCTAGCGATAGTGGAGTCTAGTCAGTAGTGCCTGTCGCTTAGCCCACTCAGTCACTTGCTTGGGAGCCTCGCCGTCTACACTGGCTGCTTGGTCTGTACTGGCTGCTTGGTCTGTACTGGCTGCTTACAAGGCTATCTACTGAAATACTGGTACCGCTTGCTGCGCTTGCTGGTACCGCTCGCTGGCGCTGATCCGGTTCTGGCCTGCTTGAGCCATCTGACTAATCACCTGCCACACCCACCACGCCATACGCTCATCCGTGTAAGTCCAAATTGTCACCACATCGACAAGACGGCTTCTCATCTCGCGTCTCGAATACACCATCCCGGACCTAACTCCACACTCGTGCATCACCCGGCTGTGACACATGACTGAACCCAAGCCCAAGAAGACCTTGTCTAGAATCGGAAGAATCTTCGGTGTTTCTTCCACCAACCTTGCTGCGCTCCCTAATGAGTCCAAATCGTCCGTGAACAGCGCCAACTTAGACTCCTCACCTAGACCTGCAAATGATCTGGATTCCAGACCGCCTCTGCGTGCGGCCGTCTCGTCAAGAGCAAAACTGCCTGTTTCGGCGCTCCAACACCAGGCGGACCAGGCTGAGGATGTCCTCTCGCCACTCCCAAACGACCGATCGGCTACGGCGTCGCCCAAATTGCCTAGCACAATTTCTCCGTCGCAGTCCATGGCTTCCATGGATCTTACCAACCTCCCTGTTCCCCCTTCTGCCACTACAGATGGCAGGTCACCCTCGGTTTCAAGACTGTCGTCTTTGAACGGGTATCCCCGCAAGAATGGCACTGCCGCTGCACCATCGAAGCTAAAAACCAACGCGTCTCGCTCGTCCTCGGAAAAAAGGGTCTCTGGCCATGCTTCTCCCGGAAACCTCTCCCCGTCCGTTTCCAGCACATACCTTCCGGGGCTCGCGGCCAGTGCCTCCTCACTGCAGAAGCCCAGGTTCAAGATGTTCGAGGACGGGTCTCATGAACACAACTTAAGGGCTGCCAAACGACAGGAAAAGCTCAGCAATATGTTGAAGGACCTTCTAGGCGCCAAGAAACTACGCGATGAGGCCGTGTCTGCGGTGCCTAACATTCTTCAGCCTAAGACCGACAAAAGCGAGAAAAACGGAAAAGTCACCGACAAAAGCGACAAGAACGGAAGGAATTCCGAGAGAGAAAAGCCTCCCACTCTTTTTGCGGGCTTGGTCAGCCAGGTCAAGAACAACACATCGCCGTACCACGCTCAAGGAGAGGAAATAGCGCCCACGCAGGACTGCCGCTCGTTCGTTGAGAAGTACGGCCGGTGTCAGGAGGTAATTGGACGAGGCTCGTTTGGCGTGGTGAGAATCTCACACAAAAAAGGGGCCTTGTCAGCTAACGGCCAAGACGAAATTCTTTATGCCGTCAAAGAGTTCAAGCGGCGACCCTCGGAGACGGAAAAGAAGTACTCGCGGCGGTTGACGTCGGAGTTTTGCATTTCCTCTTCATTGAAGCACCCAAACATCATCGACACGCTCGACTTGCTTAAAGACGCAAAGGGCGATTACTGCGAGGTGATGGAGTTCTGCCCTGGCGGAGACCTTTACACGTTGATCATTGCCGCAGGCAAGTTGGAGTACGCGGAGGCAGACTGCTTCTTTAAGCAGCTCATTCGTGGAGTGAACTACATGCACGAGATGGGTGTGGCTCACCGGGACCTCAAGCCGGAGAACTTGCTCCTTACCCAGCAGGGCACGTTGAAAATCACGGATTTCGGCAACGGCGAGTGCTTCAAGATGGCGTGGGAGGACGATATACACTACAGCGACGGCATCTGCGGGTCCAGTCCGTACATTGCGCCGGAGGAGTTCACGCAAGACCAGTTTGACCCGAGGTGTGTGGACATCTGGTCGTGCGGCGTGATTTACATGGCCATGAGGACGGGGCGCCAGCTATGGAAGTTGGCCAACCCCAAGAAGGACGAGTTCTTCGAGGAGTACCTCGTCAAGAGAAAAGATGCCACCGGGTACGAGCCCATCGAGTCGCTCAAGCGGGCACGGTGCAGAAACGTCATCTACTCGATCTTGGACCCCATCCCGGAGCGCAGAATCACCGGCAAGCAGATACTAAACAGCGAGTGGGGCAGAGAGATTGTGACATGCAACGGCGGAGAGGGTGCGGTCTCTGCAGGCGAGAAAGCTGCCTAGCGCACTGAGACCGCAACAAAATATGATACCATCTAGCAGCAACGAGGGAAGCGTAGCAGCGTCGTGAATCCAGCAGTATGCAGCAGTGGATGCACCTCATGTAGCAGCGCCATCAATTGAACACCTGGCAGCACCACCAAAAGCACCAGGACACGGCCAGCCTGCATATAAACAGACGAAACGAGCAGCGATCGCAAAAGCATGCAGGACAGCCTCATAGACGCGCAGGAGCAGGCTCTACATCAACGAGTCACAACACGACACAAGAAACAAGTCACTAAAGCGTACAAGGCACACCAGACGCCAGGACTTAATACCGCAAGACGCTACAGCAAGTCACTACAGCGAGTCATGGTGGAACTTTCAGACTTCCACCGGCAGGAAAAGATCGGAGAAGGTCAGTATACCATACCCCTGTAAAACACCAGCAAGTTTTTATACTAACCCTAGGCACTTATGGAGTCGTGTACAAGGCGCTCGACACCCGCTATAACAACAGAGTGGTGGCGCTTAAGAAAATCCGGTTGGAGTCCGAGGACGAGGGCGTGCCGTCCACAGCCATTAGGGAGATCTCCCTTTTGAAGGAAATGAGAGACGACAATATCGTGCGGCTCTACGATATCATTCACTCAGATTCACACAAACTATACCTTGTTTTCGAGTTTTTGGACTTGGATTTGAAGAAGTACATGGAGTCCATCCCGCAGGGCGTCGGCTTGGAGCCGTCCATGGTGAAGAGGTCCATGCACCAGCTCGTCAAGGGAATCAAGTACTGCCATTCCCACCG
Source organism: Metschnikowia sp. 03-147.1 (assembly GCA_002370795.1). Taxonomy (NCBI): domain Eukaryota; kingdom Fungi; phylum Ascomycota; class Pichiomycetes; order Serinales; family Metschnikowiaceae; genus Metschnikowia; species Metschnikowia sp. 03-147.1. The sequence goes on along the minus strand of NKZR01001465.1, from coordinate 19,921 downwards.
GGTGTTGCACCGAGATTTGAAGCCGCAGAACCTCCTTATCGACAAGGAGGGTAACTTGAAGTTAGCAGACTTCGGCTTGGCCCGTGCCTTTGGTGTTCCCTTGCGTGCTTACACGCACGAGGTGGTGACACTATGGTACCGGTCGCCGGAGATCCTTTTGGGCGGCAAACAGTACTCCACAGGCGTTGACATGTGGTCTGTGGGGTGCATTTTTGCCGAAATGTGCAACAGGAAGCCGTTGTTCCCGGGGGACTCGGAGATCGACGAGATCTTCCGCATCTTCCGCATCTTGGGCACGCCTAACGAGGAGGTGTGGCCGGACGTGACGTACTTGCCCGACTTCAAGCTCACGTGGCCCAAATGGGAGAAGAGCAACTTGGCCAATCACGTGCCCACCTTGGACAGCGATGGCATCAATTTATTAGAGCAAATGTTGACCTACGACCCCAGCAACCGCATCAGCGCCAAGCGGGCACTTATCCATCCATATTTCCAGGAAGATAGCGATGAGGGCGTAGAGAGTTTTTCGAGGTCCGTGAACATGGGATAACACCGACAAGGTCTAGCTTGATTTGAATGCCTGCATACACACCAAGATGGACAAAATCGTGATAATAAGAAATGGATTTCGTAGTGTTTTTGTAGCCATTAAGGCCATGGTGTTCTGGGGCTTGTTGAGAGGGCTTTGCGACAGAATATCCGTGCCGAGCGTACGATTTTTGGAGGCAGATCCAGTCATAACGTTCTCGGGGATACTGCCACATGCAAGGTCTCTAGGATCAGAACCAGATATGCGTCTTTCGGATTTAGAGTCAGATATGTCGGCATCTAGTCGGTCCAGAAGGTCAGAGCCATGGTTGATTTCTTGCATATAATGCAAGAAGCTGGAGTCAAGAGGAACCTGAAATGGCGGTCTGGGTTTTTGGCCATGAACAGTCGCCTCGGGCTCCGGGCCCCTCATCTGCTTGAGCTCCATGAAAATCTCCGAGATTTCGGACCGCATGTCGTGGGTCTTTTCGTACATCAAAGCGTTCTGTGCCGTGAGCTTATCCAAAAACTGCAAGTCCGAGCTATTTTGGCTCTTGAGCGTTTTTAGTTTATCGTCGATATCCACGAATGCCAGGCTGATGTTCTGGTGACGCGTCTGTATCAGATCAAGGATTTCGTGGAGCTCAAACTTGCGGGATGTCAGCTCGGTACCGAGGAGCACGCACTCTTTGGACGTGCTACTGTCCATGAGCGAGTCCACGTCCGAGTCGTAGATGTGACTGGCCATTCCGAGGGTCTCCAAACTGGCCATATCAGAGCCGATACTCTCAAAGCGTATTCCGGTCGGACTTCGTGTTTTGCGGTACATGGTGTCAAGATTGTCTTTGTAGAGGTCGAAGTGGTCGGTGAAGTCTCCGTAGATGCACTCCAGCAGCGGGTCTAGGATCTTGACGCCATCGAGCACTGTCAACAAGTGCAGCCTGAACAGGGTGGACTGGAGCTTCTGGGGGCTCAAGGTGGCGATTTTGCGGAGATTTGCCTGGATGATGTGATCGTTGGCCAAGAATCCTGCGTCTAACAGGAGTTGCTGTTCGAGCGAATAAAGCGAGGCGAGTAGCTGGGGAAGGAGGGGAGAGAGCGGGTCATAGTCGAGCCAGAGCAGGTCAAAGGCGTCCGACTCACCTAGCGAAAGGACTTTGGACATGGTTGCTGAGATGCTCAGTGGAGTTTGCGCAGAGGTAGCATATACTGCGAAACGAATGTTTGGGTCTTTTCCCGTTTTGGAATAGTAATGATGTGCGCGGGGATGCACTGGTCTAGACACCCACTCTTCCAGAGGCACAAGCATCCGGTAACACATCTTGCATGTAACGAATCCAATGTGGTAACTATTTTGAGCAACTGGCACTATTTTGAGCAACTGGCACTATTTTGAGCAACTGGCACTATTTTGAGCAACTGG
>NKZR01001465.1:0-17887 GCA_002370795.1 Metschnikowia sp. 03-147.1 | reverse complement strand
ACTATTTTGAGCAACTGGCACTATTTTGAGCAACTGGCACTATTTTGAGCAACTGGCACTATTTTGAGCAACTGGCACTATTTTGAGCAACTGGTCACCATTATGAGGTCGGCCCTACTCTCATACCCCACAGTAGATTTTTGGAGCGGCTGGATATCAGACTCCCCAACACAAACATCGGAGTTCATTTCGTGGAAATTTCTGGAGCTTTATGAAGCCAGATTGGTACTGTGCCGTTGGGATTCGTGCTCAACACACCCAAGCAGTCCAAGCCAAGCGTCCTAATTCATATGCTTTCTGTTCCCAAGCTGTCAGACACGCAGCCTACCAAAGTCCTAGGCTTGTCACCAATAGATTAGCAAGGGTCAATTAATCTTACTTCGCATGGGCACCACCAGCATACTCGAGCGGCCACTGAACAAAGGTCCTACACATGATAGAGCACCAAGCCAGGACCATGCCACAATGCCCCGATAGTCGGCTCAAACCACGGTAGAGATGCTATTCTGAGAGCATTGTTCCGACGACATATTCGACTTCTATCAAGAAATCAGCGCACGCTCAGCAACGGACGTAGTCTGCCACATGTAATAAAGAGAAAACGTTTGCACCCAGGGTGCTCATTCTTGATTCCCCAATACATCGTATGTGCCCAAAGGTTCTGAATCAATTCTTTAGATTAAAACTGATGTTCAGGTTTGGCTTTATCAGTTATTTATGGACCTGACGTATTCCATCTTCAGGGTAGTACGGGACTGCAAAAGACCCCGATAGTTGAAAGCGTGGTAAATTTAGGCATGATAAGAAAAAGGCGACGAAGTGGTACTGAATAAAGTATACCTTGTGGTGAGTAATTTATAGGGCATTAGGTGCTGTAGTAGCATTAGTCGTGAGTTGTGGCAAGCTTGAGTGTGAATTCGGCGAGAAAGTCAAGCTGTCTTTTGCATACCTCATCAATTAGGCCAAAGATGATTCAGAACCGCAGACAGCAGAAACCTTAGTTGATAGCTAGGAGATGCCGTAGTAATAATCTCATAGTTAGTAAACAAGCTTCTCATAAACGGGATCCAGTGTGATACCTTATAAATGGGTACCTGGCACATGTATCATGCACCATCTGCATATGAAAGTAGTTAAAACTGTTCAAACAATAGTTGCGGCGTCTTAGGTCGAGCTAGTGGTTATGGTCAGGACACGTCAGGATGGTGTCGTGTTCACTCCAAAGCTTATTTAAGGTGTCTCGATTGCTTTACCGGACGATTAAGCCAATCAAAAGGGCGGATCATCTTCGCAATCCAACCTCGGCTTTTATTGTGAATGCAGAGTGGCATTATTGAGTGCACAGTAAAATGCTATCGAGTTGGTTCTATGATGAGCCATTCTATGGTATAGATTGCTCCATCCTGATCTGCGTTGTCGTTAGGCATTACCGCATTGGACGGATCTCCCTGTGAGTGCAGAGTTTCAGATAAAGGGCCAGTTCACGAATACGTTTTTGGTGCTTCATGCAGCCCGTTCCTTGTTTTCTCGGCCCCAACCATTCAACTTTTAAACCGCGTCCTTTGAATTTCTGAGTACCCAATGTGGATTACTATCGCCGATATCTTCAAATGCATTCTCAAACAAAATATGCTTGCCGAAGAGTGTAAAATTGACCCATTGCGTACTTTCAAGCCAAAGCATGCAGCTTCGAAAACATACAAATTTGGCATGACTCAAAAATCTTACTGCCTTTTTAAAGCTCGTTCTCTGACACATTTTGTAGCATACTTCCAATAGATCAGTATCTAAGCTCTTAAGTAGCTTGATTACCAGCTGGGAAAAAGTGCTGCGAAAGTGCTTCAGAAACGGGGGGCACTACTTATATTCAGAAATAGCAGTGGCTGCAAAACGACACGCCCCCTGCGGGGTTCTCGAAAATATAAAGCTGCACCCCTCCCACATTTAAATCTGGCAGAGAAATTACGTGTGGCTGCGTTTGTTTCCTTTGCTCTTCACCATCAATCAACTCTTACCCAACTAGTTTAATACAATTGAACCTTTTATGGGTCTATTGCCTAATAGCCTTCACTATTGAGCATTTACAGGATATTCCTTTTTTAGCGAATACGTTCGAGCCCCTACCACTATAATTATCAAGATCTCTGGTATCTCTATTGGTATCTTCTGTGCCCAGGGCTGTCAATTAGTGGGCACAAATTTATCGCGAATTGGTGCGCTACACTGGTGCTCTGGTGATGGATGCTCACTTGCACACATCGGGTTTCGCGCATCAACGAAACAGCTACACAAGGCTACAACACTACTTTATGAGCCACAACGAGTACCTGTACAGAGGTAGCAGCCGAGGCTCGCACTACGACCGGAGGGAATCATCGCAACGGGGCGCATACCGCGGCAGAGGCTATAGGGGAGGAAAGCCAGGCGACTACTACAGCTCACTGTACCGCGGTCGTGGAGGGTTCCGTTCCGACAGGGGCCACGGGAAGAGGGAAAGAGATGCTTATGATACTTCTGTGAGAGACGAATACCAAAGGTACCGAGATAGGTACGATGAAAGAAGGGATGAAAGGGACAGATTCGACGATAGAAGGGATGAAAGGGACAGATTCGACGACAGAAGGGATGAAAGGGACAGGTTCGACGATAGAAGGGATGAAAGGGACAGGTTCGATGACAGAAGGGATGACAGAAGGGATGACAGAAGGGATGACAGAAGGGATGACAGAAGGGATGACAGAAGGGATGACAGGGATAGGTTCGACGATAGAAAGGACGACAGGGACAGATACAACGATAAAACGGATGAAAGGGACGACAGAAGAGAATTCAGAAGAGACGAGAGGAGGCATGATAAAGACGAAAGAGACTTGAACCGCCTCGAATTCGATAAAAATGACTCCAGCTTTCATAAAAGCCGAAAGGATGATGACATGGCCCGAAAACCGGAGACTACCCCTAACGGCAAGGACAGAAGTGACAGGCCAGGAGAAAAAGCGGATACAGACCATGTGAAGCCAAGGCCGGACTTCCGTCCAGATTCGGCTAGAAAAATGGGATCCTCCGCAGGCTCGGAAAAGACCATCACAGTGTACACTAATCCATGGGTCGGCATTTTGAAGTTGGGCGAGGGCAGAACTGCAGGCAGAGTGGAGGCCACTTACAAAGACATCTCCAAGGTCAATGATGACATTGCCAAACTACAGGAGGAGCGAGTGCGGCTCGGAAATGCCGTGGCCTTGCTAGATATCTACGCTTGCAGAGACGCCCTAAACTCCGAGATATGCACGGAAAAATTGGACGAGTTCAGCTACTTGTGAAGGTTTCGTACCTCTATGTTGGCCGTGTCGTCCTGCACACACCCGCGCTCTTCAACGCTGCTTTTCACCCCTCAACTTCCTACCAACACACCATGTCTCAAGTCATTGACACAATCGCGCTGTCCAAAGCGACCCAGGTCTTGTTGTATGCAGCTCTCATTACGGGTATCTACAAGTTGACCATTGCCTCATTATCTGCAGGTGCCCTAGTTTATGACTTGTTCCTTGCGCCTCCAACAAACTACGCCAAGTACGGCGCCAAAGGAGGAAAATGGGCCTTTGTCACGGGTGCTTCCGACGGAATCGGCAAGGAGTACGCATATCAATTGGCCGGAAAGGGGTTCAATGTGGTTTTGGTGTCCCGTACCTTGTCCAAATTAGAGGCCATTGCTGCCGAAATCGAGGCCACTTACAAGGTGAAAACAAAGGTCATTGCCTTCGATGCGTCCGTGGACGACGAAAAGAACTACCTGCTCATCACATCCGAGATAGATGCCTTGCCTGTGACAGTCCTTGTCAACAATGTCGGCCAATCGCACAGCATTCCGGTGCCGTTCTTGGAGACAGACACCAAAGAATTGACAGACATTGTCACCATCAACAACCTCGTGACGTTGAAAATAACTCAGGCCGTGTTGCCTGTGATTGTAAAAACAGTTGCTGCGGAAAAGAAAAAAGTCAGAGGCTTGGTCTTGTCGATGGGCTCCTTTGGCGGGTTGATCCCCACGCCTTACTTAGCTACATACTCAGGATCCAAGGCTTTTTTGCAACAGTGGTCTGCATCATTGGCCGGAGAATTAAAATCCCAAGGAATTGATGTGGAGTTGGTAGTGTCCTACCTCGTGACATCGGCCATGTCGAAGATCAGAAGAACTAGCGCTACGATACCCAACCCCAAGCAATTTGTCAAAGCCACATTGAGTAGCGTTGGCAGAAGAGGCGGAGCACAGGAACGTTATGCTACCAGCACTCCTTTCTGGTCGCATGCATTGATGCACTATTTCATTGAGAACACCGTCGGAGTCTACTCCAAGATTGTGAACAAGCTCAACTTTGACATGCACAAGAGCATTCGCGTGCGTGCCTTGAAGAAACAGGCCAGGAAGGCCGAGTAGTGTATACCGGAAAATCAAAATGCTTACTAGGTCACCAGCCCAGTGGCCCGCTAACAGACACTAGATCACTAAAGCATAAGCCCACATTTTCACAAGCACAAGCCCACATTCTCACAAGCACTAAGACTACCTTTACACATCCATTCGAGCGACACCCATAGGCGTTCCACTCAAATCGAACTATATGCACACCGCACACTTGACAAGAAGTCTTATAAAGTGGCCATTACAACCGGGGATCTGGCCGGGGTCGAGTTAATTCTGAGTGCAAAATTATGCCTCATCTAGTGTCTGAGACTCGTTTTCTAAGCCTCCAGAGGCAGCGCCGTAGCCGAAGCGGTCCTTCTTGCACCGGAAAAACCGCCTCAAGTGCTGCAGCACCAAGACAGCCAGGCTGCTAAAGCTCCAAGGAGCCAAAGTAAAGTGGTGGTGGAGCTGGTAGGGGACCCAAGAGCAGGAAGGCCGCGCTATATGCAGGAAGAAGATTCCAGAAGGTACTCGAAGTGCGCGCCCCAGCAACCCACCACTCTTATAGCCTGCGGAGCCCGAAAAACATCAGTGCAGACTTATAGCCACCATGGGAAAAGACACTAAGCTCTATGACTTGTTGGGGGTTTCCCCCTCTGCAGGCGACAGCGAAATTAAGAAAGCTTACAGAAAAGCCGCCCTCAAGTACCACCCAGACAAGCCAACAGGAGACACGGAGAAGTTCAAGGAAATATCCGAGGCGTTCGACATTTTGTCCAATCCAGACAAGAGACAGACATACGATGACTACGGATTGGAGGCAGCCAGAGGTAACGCGCCGGCAGGAGGGGACAACCCATTCGCCGGAGCCGGCGGCGGCGCAGGAGGCCCCCGTTTCAACTTCAGCACAGGCGGCGGCGACCCGTTCTCACAGGCGGATGCATTCAACATATTCTCGCAGATGGGAGGATTCGGTATGGACGGCGGGTCCGGATTTGGCGGATTTGGCGGAGGATTCGGAGGCTCCAGCGGGCCTCGGTTCGGTGGAAGTGGAATGCCCGGCGGATTCGGCGCAGGCGCAGGCGGAGGTTCCAGATACAGCCGGCCGGAACCAGGTACGGTGATCATGACGTTGCCTGTGTCGTTGGAAGACCTCTACAGCGGGGCCACCAAGAAGATGAAATTAAACCGCAAAAGCCCCAACGGCACCAAGGAAAGCAAAGTGTTGGAGGTGAAGATCAAGCCTGGGTGGAAGGCTGGAACCAAGATCAACTTCGCCAACGAGGGCGACTACCAGCAGGAATGCGATGCCCGCCAGACGGTGCAGTTCATGATCGAGGAGAAGCCACATGCCGTGTTCAAGCGAGATGGAAACGACCTTATTGCCACAGTGCCTATCTCGTTCAAGGAGGCTTTGCTTGGGTTTGAGAAGGAGGTGCTCACCTTGAGCGGGCGCAAGATCAACATCTCACGGTCCACGCCCGTGCAGCCCACGTCCACTAACAGATACCCCAACTTGGGAATGCCCATTTCCAAGGAGCCTGGCCGCTTTGGTGATCTCGTGGTCACATACAAGGTGGACTTCCCGGTGCACTTGACGCCGGAACAGAAAGAAGCCATCAAGAACGCTTTCTAGGGCACCCCAATCACTGAACCCGGTTACCGCACCGACACTCGGTCACTGAATCAGCCGTTCAGCCATTTCATTATAGATCAGGACCACTGACGCAGCATCGGTACATAGAACACCACCAGACACGCCAGTGTCGTAATACATAGTTGAGGCCAAATCGCGTATATGCAGGCACACGAGCATACTACATACTAAGTAGACCACTTGCCGCTACCACTAAACTACCGCAAGACTACACTACCGCCAAGACACCACACTACCACCTTTAATACACACTACCACCGACAACACACTACCACCGACAACACACTACCACCGACAACACACTACCACCGACAACACACTACCGCCGACAACTCACTAGCAGCTTGTTATTTCCACCCGCCGATCAGCCCACCAGTCAAGCACCCTCACTAACAATAATACACCACCACACATGTCAGTGATTCTTGCGTCCGCTGGCTTCGACCATACTATCCGATTCTGGGACGCCCTCACAGGAGTCTGCTCCCGCACAATCCAACACACCGATTCCCAGGTTAATCGCCTAGAAATCACCTCCGATAAGCGGTTCTTGGCCGCCGCAGGCAACCTCTATGTCCGATTATACGACATACGACAAACAGGCAACTCGGGAAACTCTGCTGCGGCAGCGTCGGCGGCAAATGGCACTGCAGGTAGCAGCACATCCAACACTAACCTGAGTCCCGTGATGACGTTCGAAGGCCACAGTGGCAACGTCACCCTGATCGCATTCCAGGTGGAGAACCGGTGGATGGTGTCCTCGCTGGAAGACGGCACGGTCAAGGTGTGGGACGTACGGCTGCCGTCGGTGCAGAGAAACTATAAGCACTACTGCCCCGTCAACGAGGTGGTGATCCACCCTAACCAGGGTGAGTTGATCAGCTGCGACCATGATGGCAACATCCGCATCTGGGATTTGGGCGAGAACCAGTGCACACACCATTTGATTCCCGAGGACGACGTGCCCATCAACTCGTTGTCTGTGGCCAGCGACGGCAGCATGCTCGTGGCCGGGAACAACAAGGGCAACTGCTACGTGTGGAAGATGCAGAACCAGAAGGATATCACGTCGCTCACGCCGGCCACCAAGTTCCGGTCGCATCTGAAGTACATCACGCGGGTGGTATTGCTGACGGACATGAAGCATTTAGCCACATGCTCGGCTGACCATACGGCTCGCATCTGGCTGACAGACGACAACTTTGCGCTTGAAACCACGCTTCAGGGACACCAGCGCTGGGTTTGGGACTGTGCTTTTAGTGCAGATAGTGCATATTTGGTGACGGCGTGCTCCGATCATTACGTGAGGTTGTGGGACTTGTCCAACAGTGAAACTGTGCGCCATTACAACGGCCACCATAAGGGTGCGGTCTGCGTTGCCCTAAACGATGTCTAGATGGATTAGGGGCGATAATGCAGGACGACAGACTGAGGCAGATACCAGAGGCTAGAACCTCAGTGGATCAGAACAAAGAGGAAGTAAGCAGTTTGGACACTTCCGCTCGTCCACCGGTCGTCCACAGCGGTCGTCCACACCGGTCGTCCACAAACCACGTGACAAACCCTGTCTACTTTTCGGTTCTCTTGCACCCCCGACCCGGGTCTTCGCGGCACGACGACAGGCTAGCGAAAAAAAGCACACTAGCCTGTCGTCGTGCCCGACGAGGCTCCGGTAATGCGGCAGTTGTCCAGTTGTCCTGTATACTACCACGAGTAGCCTACCATTACTTAAGATGTTATTATGCTATTATGCTAGAGCCAATCCTTGTCGCCACTCAAATCATCCAACAAGTCCACAAAGCTGTTGGAGTGGACGTCGATATTGGCACTGATGTCATGTGTCAACAAGAGCTCCAGATTCATATCTTTCGCTGATGTGGAGTAGGACCAGCGATGGTACTCCTCCCTAAAAAATCCACCGAGCTCAAAACTCCACAAAATGTATTCGTCCACCCAGCAGCGTAATGCCCACCACGCTTCAAAAGTCTTTGCACCACGCGAGCTCATTTCTCGAAGACATGCCGTGAGCAAATTGGACAGAAGAAGCGAAAAAAGCCACGGACTGACCTTTGGGAACATGGCGGGGATTTCGACCACAAATTTGGAGCATGTTGCCAAGGTGCAAGGCGACTCCTCCAAGAACCGCGGCACCTTCTCCGCCAACAACTCCAACAAAGTATCTAAATTGACGTCTGCACAAGGGATCACACTCAGCATAATGTCCAGGAAGTCTATGCGGTTCCAGTCGCCAATCATGGCGTTTTTTTCCTGAACATTTGCCAATATTGTAGACACGCGGCTGCCCGTTTTGATGCACTGCAAGAGCCGTTTCAAAAGCTGCACGAAGCGACGGGCGAGTTTGAGTTTCATCTCCACGAATGCTTTGGGGAATTTGCTGTTGAGGCACACTGACAACTTCTCCATGAACCCTGCAGCTAGATCGTGGAGGGGCGTGGTGATTTCGGCTGGCACATTCAGCAAGTGCAAACGGGCGAGCATCTTCAACATCGCCCCATACATAACCACATCGCACGCGTGCACCCACTCGATGACATTGGGGTCAACTAAGATCTTGAACACCTGAGTCGCCAAAAGCGCCGCAGACGGCGAAAAGGCGGCAAAAAGACGATCGACCTGCATATAACGCACCAGTTCGAACATCGTCGTGCAGTAGATCTTGTACAATGAGTACAAGGTGTCGGCCAAGTCGTTGTCGATGTCAAAGTCCTTGGGGAGATACGAGCTCATCAAGGGCAAGTTCAACGGCCGGCTCATGGTTTCCTGCCCGATGGACTGCTCCACCATCATGTGGATATGCGGAAGAAACGCAAGGTCGTTCACCTGGAAGCGGTCGGTCATCTGGGTCAGACTCACCGGCGTCTGGAGCATGCGGTTGACCAAGGGACTCTCCACACGGGTATTTGGGTTGTAGTTGACAGACTGCGGAGAGTCTACACCCACGGAGGAGTAGGTGGACACAGGGGAGCCCGGAACAGATAGCTCGCCAAGCAACTTGAGGCCGCAAAAGTGGTACTTAGAGCGGCCGCGCAGCCCAAGACGGCGTGTTTTCAAGTTAGGGAAGAGCAAGCGGATGAGCCGGAAAAAAAGCCCCGAGAAAAGCGGGTTAATATTGTAACAGGCACACATTTGAACGTAGCGAGCGTAGAAGCGGTTTCTAGGCACCACAGCAGCTGTGGATACCTTACAAGACTTCTTGATCCACAAGAGGGCCAATGCCTGGTGGTGCTTGTCAGATTTTCCCAGTCTTAACGACGCAAGCGTGGACCAAACGGGGTCGTTTTGGAGCGCCGGCTCGCCTGAGTCAATCAGCTTAACTTTGTCCACCACATCTTCGAGGGGAGAGGCGGAAATTTGGTCGGCAGCAGCAACAAGCGAGAAGTCCAGGTCGAGGCCGGCTTCGGAATGGGGCCGCTTTCTGGAGTTTGGAGTAGTGGATGCCGGCACGGAGAGGGGCGTAGATGCAGGCGGTGGGCGGGAAGCCTGGTCGGGCACCACAACCGAGGCCTTTCTCTGAACATGGCCGGAAAAGACCTCCTGGCCGGAGATCATTCCCTGCATGGCGCTCAAATCAGGCTGCATCATGCGATACATCAGGTAGTCGGGTACGTGCATTTGGCCCGTCTGGGGGGAGTCGACGTGGTGGATGGGCACATTGGGGGAAACATTGCCGGGATTGGCAAGAGGAAGGCCCATTTGCGGGGCGTAGTTCGATGCTAGGGGCCCAATCTGAGAGAGCGGGTACTCAGAGGCCTTGCCGGGGTAAGGCAGATGCAAGGGGAACAGTTGGATCAATTGCTCATGCAGGTCAAACGATGGCAGATACTCAAAGGTCGGCTGGGGCTGGGCTAGGAGCTGCAGGTCGTTGGAATGCAATAGGGGCGAGGCGAATTCAGACTTGACAAAGCCCTTCTTATAAGCCTCGTCTAAATGCTGAAACACGGAGTCGCTTTTGAAGAGCGCTTTGTCCGAGGCCAGGCTACCGACCTCGTATGCTTTGGGGTATGGTCTTTGGCCCCCTTCGAAGCACTTAAGGTCTGTCTCGGCGGGCGAGAAAGGCAGGTTCTGGTGCTTGGATTCATGGTGACCACCAGGGAATTCTTCGTCCTGCTCCGGAAAAGGCTTGTCATAGACGTCGTTGTACAAGGCCGGCGAAGGCTGGAGGGGAATATCCGAGTAGTTCAGCTTGGGCTTGGAATCTCGCATTGCCGAACATAAGAGAGAGCAAAATGACCCGAGATGTTTGCGTAGAACGGCCCGGGATGATTGTGCAGAAAGAGAACGGTGGAAAGAGATTGGAAAAAATTGCTAGCTTCTGAATGACGCTTTAATGTGTGGTGTGCATGCGGCCGCTGGTAATCTAGGGTTTCCGCAGTTGTGAAACGCTCTGCGGATGAGGGCTGCGTGGGGAGAACTAGGTCTGCTAAGCCAAATGCGGGGACAAATTTCGCGTGGGAAGCCGTTTTGGGAAAAAGGAAAATATGGGCTATCTTGATTGTTTTCTGCTTGGCTTGCCGCTGACAATGCGTTGGTGGGATGCATTCTTTGTTTAGCTGTTGATCTTCTTGCACTTGTCTGCAGGACCGCATACTCTACCCGGGCGGATGCCAGATTGAGCCACCCCATGGATGGTTTGGGTGGCATGCGGCGAGGCAGCGTGCGGGAGTGGGCAGACATGCCCACGGCATCCGAGCCTGCTGCAGGGCCGCCTGTGGCTCTTGGGTTGTGTGTTAAGACAGAATGTGCTACCTGCAGGACCGCAATGCGTTTGTTCTGCATAATGTGTCACGGCATTCACCGCTATTGATGCTGGGCAGGCGCCAGGGGGGGGGGCCAGAGAGGCGGTACGCGCGGGAGATCCTACAGTGGGAAACTAATTAAGCGCTACAGAGCAGCGCCGAGACACGGGCCCCGTTGCGGCAGGGGAAAGGGGGCGCTGCGGCGTAGCCCTCATCGATGACGCCCTCATCGGGAGTGCGGTGCGGGACATCAGTACACCACCAAGAAACAATCACATGTATTAGTCAATGGGCACTCAATGAGCAGATAATCAATGTGCTGCCGATCAATAGGCGCCCATCAATGTGTGGCTACTTGATGAGCAGATATCTGTTTGACAGGCAATTGTCAGATAGTGCTTGGGACAGCGAGGAGGTGCGTCTGCAAAGTATCACGAAGTCTACCGGAGCCACTCCAGTCTAAGAAATGCACCTCAGCGACATTCCATCACAGTTTTACAATGTAGGTTGTCTTCCTGTCTCATGGTATCAAATTTTGCCCCCAGCTCTTTACCAGCCTTGCCGTAATGGGAAGATGGATCTCTCTCCGCTTTTCTACTTTCCCCTGTCCAAGGTATTTCATGCTCTTTCCCAACTCTTTACTCTTTTGAGCAACTCCCCCACGCTTCTCTTCTAACTTTTTGTTCCTTTATCTCTTTCCTCGCATAGCTACTTGGAACACACTAGTCATCACACGCCATGCAGTACCGCATGGGATAAATTAAGCCTCTAGACGACGACTGGTCGTCTAGCACTTAGCTGCAGGGCTATCAGATAGGTCTTGGCGCCCGGAAAATCAATCTTCGGAGCCTCTTAGACATGGCCGATGATGCACTCAAGTCTAACTCAACTGGTACCAAGATCTGCCTGACGTGGCCACTTCTTTGGTATGGGGATAAAGTTCTAACATCTCTGATGGATCCAGAATGCTATTACCTCATTGCATTGGTGTAAAAAGAGGTAATGCTGATCAAGCCCGCAATTTGACCCTCCGTAAGGCCTGTATAGGGTAGTCAAATGTAAGATTTAGGATGTCTACCTTGCATGGAGATACTTCCCCAACCTCCGCTCCTTTTGTCATTCGGTCGCCACTCATAATTTCCTTTAAAATTGCCCTACATAATTACAAGCAGGCCATCGAGCTGCGCACCATTAGACCAAGCCTCTGTTCATATACAGCTCACACAAACGGTGATAGCTCCCGAATTCCATGTCCGCCAAAATTTTCTGCAGAAGATTACGTTTGAGTGGGGAGGACGAATTTACTAGCACTCATTAATGGGTTATTAGTGCTAGTAAATTATCAGGAGCTTCATTTTGGCTTCAGTGTTAGATTCTTTAGTATGTCTGTTCTATAGCTACTAATGTGGTTTGACTGATTCAACAAAGGAAGGGATCCAGACAATTTAAGTTGCCTAGAAAAATTATTTGGCTTTTGAGGCGCTGAGTTAGTATCCGTCCAACAATGCAGTATGCACGGTGATCAATGACTTAGTGTACGGCGGGGACGTAGATAATGCATTATGCAGGCAGAGCACGACTTTGATTTTTAGTAGTATTAGTTGCTTCAATTTTTGCTCTAAATAGGAGCAATTATGATCTAAGAAAGAATTATTTTTACCGTTGCAAGGAAGGTGACAGCACCGTGAAATTAATGGTACTGAAGTCATTCGATGGCAACAGCGCATTTAATGACGTTGAAAAAAAGTTTTCATGGGTACGCTCAGTTGGTGCCAAAGTTGTAGTCTAAGGATTTAGAAAAGAGACTATTGTACCATAATTTTGCCCTAAAGATTTTTTGAAGTCGTAGGGAGAGCTGAGTGCTTATTAGTTTCACTCATTGACGTTTTCTCTATTTTTTGTATCCAAGTTTCATTTTTATAGGTGGTAAAACTTCATTCTATGAGCATCTTCCCAAGTACTCATCAAGTTGGAAGTAGAAGAAGAACTTACTTGTTCACAGGACTATCTCATATCCACTTTTACTGGCAGCTAAAGAGTTGCAGTATTTTTGCAACTTGAGATAGCCCTATGTACTAGTTACCTGTTTTAATGTTTCTATGAAATGAGAAAATATTTGAACCACCATACTCTCTCAAAATGCAGGAAAATAGGTGGTCAGATCTATTACCTTAGAATTTTAGTTTGGTGGGCCTGCATGTGAGGCAACTCAGCGAAAGCATTTATATATCTGCGGCCGTTTGCTGTATTAATCTCACAATTCTATGTAAGCTTCTTTAAATCGCCACTTTTATTCCCGCTTGCATAGCCTAACAAAGAACTGTCTGCAACTGATATTCAAAAAAGACATTAGGGACTCATCAGTAGAACTTGGACTCCGATTCCGCCACGAGACCGCTTTCGCAGACACAAGTTTCGGGTGTCAATCACGATCACTGCAGTTGGATCACTTCCTCTCTGGGGCTAAAAGGCAGAGAAACAATTGCTTACGCAATCATTTGTCTGTCACTATCAGTGCATCCGAAAACTTCCCAGGACTCACGTAGACTCCTCGAAGCTCGTAGACGGTTTGAGCACTGCTGATGCCGACTATTGGACTCGTAAATTTGACAATGCACCAGAATGAGGAGCTTTAATGTGACCAAGCCAGCCAATAAGCTTTTAGGAGATCAAAATCTTGTTACTGCCGAAGGGGTTTGCCTTATTCAATAAGTAAAGGCCTGCTGCTCCCCCATTTGGCTGCGAAAACGCGCACCCAGTGCAAAGAACCTCAAGCGACAGGAGAACAAGCACGCGGTCCACTTCAAGGTCGCCAGGTAA
The DNA here is from genome assembly GCA_002370795.1 of Metschnikowia sp. 03-147.1. NCBI lineage: Eukaryota > Fungi > Ascomycota > Pichiomycetes > Serinales > Metschnikowiaceae > Metschnikowia > Metschnikowia sp. 03-147.1. The sequence goes on along the minus strand of NKZR01001465.1, from coordinate 4,251 downwards.
TGAAATGGGTCGCTTGAGAACAACAGGATATTGAAAAAGTAAAAAGCAGGTCATATCAGAAAATTGTAGTATGCAGCCAGCCCGAGTGTCCGATGAGAGCCAAAAAGGTGCACCGCCTTCTGCGAGTCGCGCCTTTTGCAAACTTCGAGTTTGCGCTTGGAATGGGGCACAAGTCAGCGAGCATGGACTTGGTTAACCCATATTATCATGATCCCTACGAAGCAATGAGCCCAGACCAATTGGCCGCTTTAGCACGTCAATACCACAGTGACCAGTACCAGGTTTACAAGTATCGCGCGAAGCTTGACTGCGATCTCGAGCAGGTGTCTGCTATAGCTGAACAGAGGAGGAACGTACTTGCAAGACAGCCTGTTTCCACCCAAAAGCCATGGAAAAAATTTGAAGGTGGTTTTCAACCTAGATATGGCCTCGATGCAGAGCTTTTTTATCCAGCGGGCCATCCTGTTCATGATCTCCCTCGCGCACTGAGACTAAGCAACAGGCGAAACGAGGTTTTGAAACAGGACTTGGAGCTGCCGCGTGCAGAAAGATCCGAAGTTCGGGCTTCGAAAACAAGCAAAGTTCCCTTGTTAAGCATTTCAGAAGTAAGTGCTCCAGAACCCAAGGCTCCAGGAGTCAGGGCTCTAGAAGTGAGGGCTCCAGAAGTCAGGGCAGCAAACGTTAGGGCAGAATCAAGTAACCCAAAAACAACAGGTGGAGAGAGAGCCCCTAAATCAAAAGCTCCAAAAAGCGGAATTTTTCAATTCCAGCTTAATCCCGACTTCAAAGCTCTCAGTGCCAGAATTACTGGCTTCCGAGTTCCTTCATCCAGTGTCTTCAAGGTTAATATCCCCGAACTCAAACTCCCCAAAGCCAAAACTGCAAAAGTCACCGTAGCCAATACTTTTGAAACTGAAACTCCTAGCTTCGTCGAAGCCGAGATTATCGAGGTCAAAACTCCCAAAGTCGTGCCCACAGAAGCTCCTGAAGCAAAATCACCCGGTGCTGAGCTCCCCACAGTTTCAAAAGAGGTGCAGCTACTCGATAAACTGAAGCAGAAGCCTATTGCAGAAAAAAAAACTTCTGACGATGGCGACAAAGTTGTTGCCGAGATCCAAAAAAATACACGAGAACTCCTGCCTGCGCAGATAGGGCCTGCTGAGCCTTTGATAAACGTCACTACAGGCAGAAGCCAGCCCAGCGTCCCCAGTAGCAAAGCAGCCTTGCTTAACCAAGCTGCAAAAGCAAATGCAGCAAAGCTTACTAATATTCCAGAGGTAATACATGTGGCTTTGAAAGACGAACCTGAAGTTCCAAGCAAGAGATTCAATGGGCCGGAAAATGCACCAAAAGCGGTTGTTGTGCCTAGTAGGAAAATGGAATTCACCAATATTCAAGCTGTTACCCCTACCAAAGAGGTTCCCTCTCCTGTCAAGAAGTTGGACCCAAAAAGGTTTCAAGCTTTGATACCTGCCAAAGAATTTTCTTTTTCAAAGCAAAATTATACCGTTAAGAAGTTGGATCTTGCCAGATACGAAGCTCTTATCAAAGAAAAAAAGGTTTCTCCGCCTGTCAAGAATTTGAATCTCAAAAAAGTCCAAACAATGCTTCCTGTTGAAAATTCCTCCCCTAAAAAGGTTGCTGCGCCTGTGAAGAAACTAGATCTCACCAAATATGAAGCGGTTATCGGGGAAATTTTTGTTTCTAAGCAGGTTAGTGCCTCCCCTAGGAAAGTTGTCCATCCTGAAAAGATTGATGCAGCTAAAAAGAGCCCAACTTCTATTATGAAAAACCCGTTCCCAAATCCCGCCCCAAAAAGCCACACTCTTTTCTCTTTTGTCAATAGCATTATCTCCGCAGTATCTACTCCGGTCCAGCAACTTTGCGAAACGCACTTGGATAGCTGGCTTCACAAACCCAAGGGTCGATTGTGGACCGAGCTTGACATCGAGGCCCTCTTGGTTCCACACCTCAACAATAACACCTTTAAACTACAGTCGCTCACTTTTGATATGAAGATTCTCTGCAAGTCCAAAGCCGAGATCAAAATAAACGAGTACTTGGCCTACTTGAAACTAGAGGTTAACGTGGAGAAGCCGGAGGAGACTTTGAAATTAGAGGAAGTAGGAAATGCGGGAAGAGCATCAGCATGCATTGGTGTCTTATCGCAGCATAACGCCCAAGACCTGTTTCTAAATATGGTGGAACCCTACACTAGTCAGCTTTCACACTTGCAAGCCATGGTGTGTGCCCAGGACTTCTTGATGAACCATTGCAAAAAAAAGTTTTTGGCTCAGTTTGACATACATGATTGCATTGAAGCTTACCTTAGGCACATTTTGGAAGCTTTGCAGGATACTGGAGAGGTTTTTGTGCAAATTTGCATCGAAATGGCTGACAGTGATTATTCAGAGGACAATATGGATGATTACGAGCACAGACTCTGTACAGTAATGGAGGACTTGGAAGCGATAGAGAAGATAAACCACAGTGCCAGGAACAGCATCGAGAAGATCGAAACTGGTGTTGCTGATTTGAGCTTAGCCAATGTGATCCGTTGTCACGCCGACGCCTACAAAGCAAAGCAAAAGTACCAGCACTATTTTCACGAGGTGTGGCTGCAAGCACTGGGCAACAAGCCACTAACGCAAAAGGAGATGGAGAAATTATTGGGCTGCCTTAGTCTAGAGAGCCAGAAGGGCTTTTCAGAAAAATGCAGTCAACTTAGGGCTCACGAGGTATTGCTGCAAAAGTTGAACCGCATCGTGACCCTCTATAAATCTGTGAGTAAGGCGCGCGTTGACTTGCAACTAACTTTTGATAAAATTACTCTGCGATTCGTGACACATGTTTACGAGTCCCATGGAGTGAAGAGATGATGATGATGTTGAAGAATTGCAAATTAGAATAGAAAAAAAAGAGAAGACAAAAAAAGCCAAGTACATGGCTGTCAGAAGTGTGAACAACTTGGCTTTTTACTAACTCATATTGCAAGAATGTAAGGGCTGAGAGGACAGGTGCTTTTTGGTGAAATTTTGTGGTGGACTAGTGAGCACCAATATTACCCGGAGGCACCTGTGTTCACGTGGACATCCCATGTCGAAAAAAAGCCAGTATTAAATTTAAATAGATGCATACAGTACAAACTCTATCCTGTTGGAATTTTGACGTGTTGGCATTTATGACCACTTACTGGTCTATTCGGCGATCTAGAAATTGAATGCAACCTGATTGGTTTGATGTTATGATGGACTCTTGAACAGTCGAGGATTGTCTCTATACAATAATATTGAGCAGGTATCTTGTACTCTGGTAAAAATTTAGCTTAAAACGACAAAAAAGCGTCGTAATTATCAGAAAACAATACCATGTGTGGGACACATCTTAGGAGTCTCATATAGCATCCAACGCGAGTCATGCTAAAATGGACCTACCGCCTAGTGACCGGTGCCATTAAATTTACGTACAATAGCTTTCTAGCTTACTGCGAAGTCTCGCTACCGAATATCAAAGAGCCAGAAAAATCGCCAGAATGAGTACATAACCTGTGAATGAGCAAATAGGTTCTGCGGAGCATCAAAAACAGCCTTGTATTCTTTGATTTACTGGAGATTGCTAGCATACGATGTAACACTTAATTAGCCTGCCCTCGTGTATTCAGTGTGGAAAAAGCAATATGCAACGCATGCTTGAGCGAGGCCCGTCAATCTGTGGCAGACTCATTCTGTACCTATTCTCACAGATTCTATGTGCCTTTGCGACCAGTCTTACACTACTACTCTTCATCAAATAAACATATCATCCCGGTAAATTAGTTTGAATAAAGCCTTATAGTTTACAGAATGTCATCGAATCGACAATTTGCGGACACAAGTGCAGGAAGACGTACCCAGTTGGATTCCTTTCTCTCCGACGCCAAAAAGCAGAGGAGAGACTACGTTTCTAAATCTGCGTCTTCCGCCACTGCTACTTGGTCTGCTACTGCCGCCCGGTCGGGCCCTGTCACTGGTTCTGCCACTGACGTTGAGTCCGTTCAAAAACACTCTGATTATGTGGACTCCCACAAACAGATGGGTCGTTTGAGTGCACCAAATCCATATGGTGCACCAGACTCGAAGTTGGCTTTGGCAAGACCAGAACCAACCTTTACCCAAAAGCTCGATGACTTGTTGCTGCCCAAAGGCATTGCCTTGTTCAACGAGGAAATGCCTGCTGCTCCTGGTTCCGGCTGCGAAAACGCGCACATGCCCA
>NKZR01001463.1:0-127313 GCA_002370795.1 Metschnikowia sp. 03-147.1 | reverse complement strand
GTGTAGTAGTGTAGTAGTGTAGTAGTGTAGTAGTGTAGTAGTGTAGTAGTGTAGTAGTGTAGTAGTGTAGTAGTGTAGTAGTGTAGTAGTAGTGAAGTCGGTACTGTAATAATACCAACACGCTGTGTGATATTTCTTTTTGAGTATCTAATAGCGTAGGAAGAGGTGGGTAAACTAGCATGAATGAAGTTAGCCGTAAATTTTGATCTGGTGAAGCCATAGCGGTCTAGTCTACAGCGCTTCTCACAGTTGGACATTATATTTATGTTCGAAGTTCTGTGAGCGAACGACCTACTGGTACCGTCAAAGATCGCCATTCGATTAGGTCTGTCTGAATACAATATTAAGTAGCAAGTAGGCCTGACTGAACGACATTGATTAGTGAGTGTTAGAGTCTTTAGTAACGTCTGGTACCTGTCAGGTGTTTTGCTGATGCCCTCCCAGTAAGTGGGAATCTAGGCACCTATATAGTCAGAACTGAGGCAGTAAGGCACCATGTCACGAGCTAAGGTGAATGGATGAGTCCAAGTCACGTGGGATGGAGACTTTAGGCACCTTCCTTGGCATTTGTAGGCTCGAATCTACTACTCTCTAATGGGTAAGGTGTTACCCATGGCGGATCTGACATTGAGTATCTGTAACAAAGCGGCATAAGTCCCATTAGGCGAATCTTTCTGGCTGTAAATCTGGATAGTATACTTAGGTGTAGTATGGTGTAGTCTGGTGTAGTCTAGTGCAGTGTAGTGGAGTTTATATCATCTGTCCATAATCCCCTGTCCCCATCATTACCCTACACTACAGAAAATACACCTGATGCTACATGAGTGTCGCATTTTGCAGCAAGCCTCGCCGCGCTCGATGTCGTGCAGGAGCCAACTTCAATTTTTCTCCAAACAAAACTTCTACTCACGCTCACACTGCCAAACAACGGCTTGTTCTCAATGAGTCTCTTGGCATCCGTGATTTCCGGTCGCCCCGCAGAGCCCCTGAAGCTGCCATACGACCCTGCTCGTGGGTCCTCCGGCAAATACCTCCGGCCCACGTTGGACTTGAACAATGACTCCCACAACACCGTCAAGTTCCAGAAAGAAGGCGCCCCCAATGGCAATGCATCGTCCAACTCGTCCCTGAGGTTCTACCTCCCCATGGTAATGGACTCTGTCAACGAGATCAGCTACAAAGTCAGCGTCCCAAACTTCGCCAACCTACCGCCCCTCCGGTTGACTAGCAAGTACATCACGGACTTGATCAAGATCGACTCCATGACGCCCGGCGACTTGTACGCGCCCAGCCTCGCCAACCAGAATGCCGGCTTGGACAACTACTACTTTGACCACGCCAACGGCTTGGGCAGCTTCTCTCGCTTCGAGAAAGTCTCTCAGATGGACTTGCCCGATCGTTTCTTCGAGGAGTACAACTTGACCAAGTGCTCCAGCAAAATGGGGCTCTTCCCCGAGATCAACCGGGCCTGGATCGCCGTGGACAACAAGTTGGTGCTCTGGAACTACAAGCTTCCGCAGTCGTCTTTCAACCAGTCCTCGCAGTTCCTTACCATCGACCAGATCACTCACTTTATTCTTGCCGTGAAGTTGGTGAGGCCGAAGCCGGGCATTTTTGTTGCCGATGCAAACTACCTCTTGATCATCGCCACCACCATGGACATCCACATTTTTGTCGTGAAGTACGACCCCGCCTCCAACACTCTCGACATCTTCAACCCGAAACTCTCGGTGTCTGCGCAAGGCCTCATTGTCAACCAGTTCATTGTCAACGAGCTCACCAACGACATTTACTTCTCGGGTGAAGGTGATGGTACCAATGTGTGGAGATTGGACTACTCGAACAACGTGTCTTTCATCAAGAACAAGTGTGACAAGGTGTGTCTCACCAAGAAAGGCTTTTCCTCGGTGCTTCCCATTGGCAAAATTGCTGGGTTTGACATGTTTTCTTCGGAGCACGAGCCTGCGCCCGGTTCCAAGAAAACCACCGGCGCACAGAAACCGGCCGCTATACCCGAGGCTTTGGTGCAGCTAGAGATTGACGCTGAAAGAAACATCCTCTATTCGCTTTCCAACAAATCCGTCATCAGGGTGTACAAGTTGGCCCCAAAGCAGGAGCACTTTCTGCAGCACAACCAGTTGATGCCGACTGAGATCTTCAAGTCGTTATCCCAGATCATCCCTGATTCTGCTAACATTAAGTCTTTCCTGAAATTTAGAATCGTCAGCATCTCCGCTGTCACTCAAAAGGAGTCCTCCAACGTCCTGCTTATAGCTGTTACCAACTACGGCAACCGCATTCTTCTCAGATTTGGCGGCCCGGCCTCCTACTCTTCTTTCATGTCCACTGCATCCACCTCACTGTCCATGAAATTGTCCGTTGTCAGCATGAAATTCCCCCCTTCGAAAGAGGAGGCCAAGATGAACCCTGAACTAGACTCCTTCACCAGAGTCAAACAATACGTCGCACTGATGATTACCAACCAGCAAAACTCAGAGCTCTTGAAGAACACAAAGCTAGGAAAGGTTATAAGTCCGGGAGTTTTCTTAGCAGTGAAGAAGACTAAGACTAGTGACCTTCTTTTCGTAAGTTCAGTCAACTATGGATTTCTCAAGCACAATCACAAGTTAGTGGAAGACGCGGAATTGCTCAACATCGGCTCTCCAAGTACGCATTCCGACTCGGCTCCTTTGATTATCAATGACATTGTGCAGTTGACGCCCTCCATGAATGCCTCTGATTCTCCTAGTGGGTATGCAAATGTGCTCGCGGCCCAATACAGCAAAGAAGCCCTCGAGTTCGCTGTCTTGACCAACTATGGAATCAGCATCTACAAATACAGAACATCGGACAAAATTATTGGGTCTTTGAAAGAGACTGTGATTGAAAATTTTATTGACGAAAACGGGTTCGAAGAAACTTGCTCCACTCTTTTGTATTTGGCTTGCTCTTCTGGACACCATAGCCCGGATGATGTTTTCCGAAACAAGGCACAGTTTCTCTTTTCCAACGCAGGAAACGACGCCCGCTCATCCCAGCAACAGTCCGCCAATCAAAACCCGCAGCATCTTGTTTCCATACAACCTTCTGACACACAGCCCTTGCTCGAGAAAGTGATTCTTAGTGACCGGTTTTATGGTACGTGCTTGCTCATTTCTCGACTTTTCAGGGAGTATTGGAATATCAAGGTGTTTTCCCGTTTGCCTCACGTCAAAAGCTTGTCCGACGGGTCAATAGACGTTTCCTCAGTTAAGGAGGATAATCTTATCATTCAAGGACTCAACATCGAAAAGCAAAAAGTTGAATATTTTATGGGGTCAGTGATTGTGCTTCTTGAATTCTTTAATGAGAACTTGAGCAAAATTCCCGGACTCAGTGCACCAAAATACAGTTCCGACCCGTCCAAGGTCGAGAATGAGGCGTGTTCCAGAGCAGAACACATTGCATTTACATCAGTAGTGAGATCTTTGAGCTCCATGAAAGAGGCACTCTCGTTTATCATGGTTCTCATTGAGGAGACCCAAACCAATCCCGACAGTTTCAAAGAGATATTCAAATTTCTTTCGCTTACAAACCAATTGAATTTGTTGACGTTGAATTTTTCGGACCTTCTACTCCCTACAATTGAAGTGAGAAAACTCATAAAAGATTTGTTGTCATCGATTATCAATAAGACCATCTTGAACGGAGGGTCTATTGATCTCATTGCTTCATCGTTGCAAGGAAGGTGTGCGTCTTTCTGCTCCAAGGATGATGTGTACATATTCAAGGCTATTGAGAATTTGACAAGAGCTAAAAATATCGGCAATAGAGACAATGAGCTCAAAGTCAAGTGTCTTCACAGTGCAGTGGCTCTTTTTGAACAAGCGAGCGATTCACTCACCTTGGAAAATATCGAAAATTCTATTGATATCATGCTATCGCTTGAGTTCTATACCGGGGCCATCGATTTCTTGTTAAAGCTTTCCAAGAGACTCTATGGAATCCTGAGCTCGCAGACAGAGAACATCGTCTCAGCAACGGGCGAAAGTAATGCAAGTGTTCTCAAAAGCAGGTTGGAAGACAACAACAAAAAGCGCTTGCAGCTCTACGACTTTGTTTTTAAAATTCTCACGAATCTCGACTCGAAGGTTATTAAAATCACAGAGACGGGTAACCAGCTCATGATAAATGAGTTTGTGGAGACGAGAGACGTCGCATATGACACATGCTTTGCATCCACCGACAAACACTTCCACTACGACTTCTATCATTGGTTCATTAACCATGGGTGTAGCGAGAGATTGCTCACGGTGGAGACACCCTTCATCCTACCATTCTTGGAACAAGTTTCGCAAGACAACCTCGCTTTGACAGAACTTTTGTGGTTGTATCACGCAAAAAGGGAGAATTACTTTCAAGCAGCCAAAATCCTATACTCGCTCGCAATCTCGGAGTTCAGCCTCACTTTAAAGCAGAGAATCGAGTTTTTGTCCAGAGCAAACGGGTTCTGCAACTGCACGTGTCCACCAAGCTTGAGGCAGGAGTTGACGCAGCTCTCAGCCTTGATCCACGAGTTGTTTGAAGTCGGAAACGTGCAATTGAATTTGTTGCAGACTATTCTGCAAGATTCTAGAATCAACAGTGAGAACCAGAAAATAGCCATGGACAGTCTTAATTACAAACTTCGCAACTCCAGCGAGCTATTCAATGGGTTCGCCGATCCCTTGGGTTACTACGAGATCTGTCTCATCATTTTCTACATATCCGACTACAAGAACCCCGACGAGATTCTCAAAAGATGGGAATTGTTGTTTGAGAAGATCTACTACGATTTCACCAAAAGCACGAGCCAACACCCATTGGGCACTCTTCTCAGCGAGGCATTGATTTCGGTTGGAGTGAAGGTCCACAGCAATGACATGGTGTTCCCTGTCAGCAACTTGATCAAGTTGATGTGCAAGTACCTTTTGATGGCAGTGGAGGAGAACGGAGCGGCCAGTCCACGGACGGGGGTCGTTGTTGATACATTCCTCAAGAGCGGGATTTCTTTCGAGAGCATCTACGTGACCATGAAGCTTGTGATCGAGAATGGCGCACACTCTCTGCAGACGGAACTCACCAAGTACTTGAAGAGCAGCGAGATGGTGTATTTGATCCAAGCGTGGTGCCAAAGACACAAGAACTTGCGGGACTTTGTTGACATGGACAAGGTGGCCACGATGACGGAGTACTCCATCCAGGACGACCCGCTAGAGCAGTGGATGAAAACACAAGGGTAGTGATATCATAGAATGGACAAGTGTCGCAGGCAATAAACATAATGGTAAGACTTTAAGACTGTTCGACTAAGAAGCAGTATCTAGAAGTATCTAGAGGCAGTATCTAAGCTATAAAGCGCTGACGATAGACAACGTGACAGCTAAAGCGCTGACGATAGACAACGTGACAGCTAAAGCACTGATAGGCAGCGTCACGCTTAACCACTTTACGATGCAAAGTGCCGTGAAACGGCAGCCACCATGACGCTACGTGAGGTCGTAGAAAACGCCCTTCTCCTGGTCAAAGCGCTCGTTCTGGAACGGCCGGAGCGTGTTCACCGGTAGAGGCTCGTAGGGAATCTTGGCACCGAGCAAAGGGAGAATGCCGTCCACAATAAGCGACACGCCGTTGGCCTCGTAGCCCCGGGGCATGATCACGTCGGCTCGTTCCTTTGTCGTCACGATGTAGTCGGCCATCTCCTGGCGTGCACCGTGGAGGTACGAGTTGACCACGGATTCCAACGAGGACGCAGAGCCAGCACCCTTGCCCAACACATCCCGTTTGATCCAACGCACAAGCCGCGTGTCTGCATCGCTATCGACGTACACTTTGATCTGGGACATGTTGCACACTTCCTTATCGTAGAGCGCATAGAGCCCGTGCACGATGATGAGCCTGCGGCCCGGCGACTGCAGGCGCAAGTGGGACTTCATGGCGGCAAAGTCGAAGCGGGAGGGCTTCAAAGAAAGCATCTGTTTGTGGCCGGTGGTGATGGCGGACGTCTTGGAGCAGTCCAGCGTGGTGACTATGCGTGGGTCCATGAATCGCTCCATATCTAGCACCTCGATGTCCAAGCCGGCCAAGTCGGGGAGCAGCAGCAAGTCGGCTTTGATGCACTGGGCGGTTGTTTTTTTGCCGGCTGCATGGCCGCCGCCAATCAACACGACTAGGTTGGTCATGGTGGAGAGCAGCGAGCGGGCAGCGAGCATCGCACTATGTAGAGATTATGTGAAGGAGAGTGAACATGGACAGACAACATGACGACCATAGGCAGACAGACAACATGAAGACCATAGGCAGACAGACAACATGACGAAACATAGACAACATAGACAACATAGACAGAGTAGAAACATAGACAGAACAGACAACATAGACATAGATCATAGATCATAGATCAAAAATCATAGATATAGATCTCATATAAATCTAACATGAGATCTACAGGTGAAACTATAGATGTATCAGTATCTAATAATCTTAATTGACCTTCTTCTAACATGTCTTCAGGTATTACATATGATTCAAATTCTATAGTTTCTCCTTTTTCTGATACAAAATTTAATATTCATATTTTCAATATCATTGTAATACTACAGCTTTAATAGTCATAGCAGGAGTTAAAACTTCATCACATGAATATAATAATATAAAACTAGGGAAAGCGATTAATAATAATATAACAGCTGGGAGTATAGTTCATTTAATTTCTAAAGGTTGACCATGTTTTAAATATTTATAAGCAAGTTTATTATTTTTAAAATCTATAAAACCATAGATCATAGAATCCATAAATCATATGTAGATACTTTAGTAAAGCTGTGCCTATCAGGTGTGTATTCCTTCATGGCTCTTCCCAAGGGGAGAACCAGGTTTATAGTTACCAGAGTAGGAGCCGTGTGGGTCTGGTTGGCGTTTTGATCGCCGTGACGGTACACGTCTAATTGATCTGCGATGTTACCATTGTCCTCATGGGTATTGCACGTTCTGACTTTATACAAATTTCAGAAATATACAAATCTAGATCAAATCAGAATTCAATTCAGGCCTAGGACAGGAATTAGAGTGTAAGATATTATGGAACAATAGATTATAGATCGGACTCATAGAATAATTATAGATCGGAGAATGTATTATATCATGAATACTGCAACCTGGCACTGCATAATCAGAACAGTGTCGAGATGCACTGTTGACCATGGCTCCGAGATATGGTCATAACACTAGCAGCCTAGAATTAAATCCGGGCAGTAGTAATTCCGTTGCTTTAGCGAGCTGGGTCGAAAACTCAATGAAGCGTGAACGGTAAAGTATACATGGTCCATCCTGCCGGTTGCGCCTGCAGCACCACATGTGCGCGATGAGTCCAACTCCACCATCACCATGGACTTCGACCGAAACATAGACAACGAGATCCAGTTCTCGTCCAGAACAACAAAAAACATCAAGGTGCACAGCACCTTCGAGAGCATGCACTTGAAGCCCGAGTTGCTCAAAGGCATCTACTCCTACGGCTTCGAGGCGCCCTCGGCCATCCAGAGCAGGGCCATCATGCAGATCATCTCCGGCAAGGACACCATCGCACAGGCGCAGTCGGGCACAGGCAAGACCGCCACCTTCTCCGTGGGCATGCTCCAGGTGATCGACACCAACACACGCAACTGCCAGGCGCTTGTCTTGTCGCCCACCAGAGAGCTAGCGGTGCAGATCCACCAGGTGATCATGAACTTGGGCAACTACATGAACCTCCAGACCCACGCGTGCATCGGCGGCAAGCAGGTGGGCGAGGACCTGAAGAAGTTGGCGCAGGGCCAGCACATTGTCAGTGGCACGCCGGGGCGCATTCTCGACGTGATCAAGCGCCAGAACCTCGGCACACGCAGCATCAAGATGTTGGTGCTCGACGAGGCCGACGAGTTGATGACCAAGGGCTTCAAGGAGCAGATCTACGACATCTACCGGCACCTCCCGTCGACGGTGCAGGTGGTGATCGTCAGCGCCACGTTGACGCGCGAGGTGCTCGAGATGACGTCCAAGTTCACCACCGACGCGGTCAAGATCTTGGTGCGCCAGGAGGACGTCTCGTTGGAGGGCATCAAGCAGTACCGCATCCAGTGCGAGAAGGAGGAGTGGAAATTCGACACCTTGTGTGACTTGTACGACTCGCTCACCATCACGCAGGCGGTGATCTTCTGCAACACGAAAAGCAAGGTCACGTGGCTCGCCGACCAGCTCCGCAAGGCCAACTTTGCGGTGGTGGCCATGCACGGGGACATGAAGCAGAACGAGCGGGACACGGTGATGAAGGACTTCCGGTCCGGCGGCCTGCGCGTGCTCATCTCGACGGACGTGTGGGCGCGGGGCATCGACGTGCAGCAGGTTTCGCTCGTGATCAACTACGATTTGCCTCTGGACAAGGAGAACTACATCCACCGAATCGGCCGGTCCGGGCGCTTCGGCAGGAAGGGCGTGGCGATCAACTTGTTGACGAGCGGGGATGCGCACGAAGTCCGGGAGCTCGAGAAGCACTACCGAATCAAGATTCGGGACATGCCGTCTGACCTCGGCTCGCTCTAGTATTCCCCGCTCTAGGGGAGAATGTTTTAGAGCCGGCTTATGAGCGGCGTCGCAGCATCTACATCCAAAGTGTTTTGGTGGATGTCAGGTGGATATCAGGATATCAGGTGGATATCAGGATATCAGATGGATATCAGGTGCTTGTCGTACGACATGTGGCAGGTCTGCGTCTCAAGCGACCAGAGTGTCAACCACACTGGCTCGCTAGAAGCTCCAGAATTGAAACGGCGCCCCGGTGCAAGTCTGGCCGTGTCGTCTAGCCAGAGCCACATGCAGTACGCCTCTTGCAGCAATCGCCACGGCCACACGCAGAACCAGACCCGGCCTACCAGTAGGCCGAGCAGGCAAAAGTCAGCAGAACCAGAAAGTAGAACCTGCAGAGCCAGTAGAACCGAGAAGTCACCAGCAACTCAAACCGGCAACTCAAAATAGCAACTCATACCAGCAAATCCACCGCTTCCTGGCGCCTGTCCGCGTCAATGTGTTTTGTTCACGTGAGGCATCGCGGTCCATCAATCTTTTTTTCTAGCTCTCTGCTCGCACGCTGCACCACCATCGGATTCTTCCTGTCACAAACCATGGATCCACAATACCTTTCTGCTTTGGAGGAAACTCTCAGGCAGACCTTCGAGCCAGCAACCGTCAAGCTGGCCACGGCCAAGTTGTCCAAGGATCTCTACTCCAACCCCTTGGCCTTGCCCTCCCTCTTGCACATTTTACAAAACGCCGAGCAAGACCAAATCAAGCAGTTGGCGGCCGTCGAGTCCAGAAAGCTTGTCTTCTCCAAATGGGAGGCGGTGGAGCCGGCCTTGAAGGCGCAGATCAGAGGTGCCTTGTTGCAAAGCACCTTCCGCCAGCCCACCAAGATGATCAGACACTCGTCTGCCCGTGTCATTGCTGCGATTGCTGAGTTCGACTTGCAGGAGAACTTCTGGCCCGACTTGTTGCCCTCCTTGATTCTGGCTGTGCAGGGCTCCGATGTCGAGACCAAGGAGACTGCCGTCTTCTCTTTGTACACGTTGTTGGAGACGCAGGCGCCCGCCTTGGGTGCCCACAAAGACGATTTTTTGTCGTTGTTCTCGGGCTTGTTGAGCGACCAGTCCCCGGAGGTGCGTGTCAATGCTGTCTTGTGTTTGGACTGTATTGCCCAGGCCATCGACGAGGAGGAAACTGTCAATAGCCACCTCGCCTCCAAGTTCAAGGCTGCCATCCCTGGCATTCTTGCTGTGTTGAAAGACGTGATCCAGGCCGACGACTCCGACAAGACCAAGTCCTGTTTCGACGTCTTGAACAACCTCATCTTTTTGGACCACAACTTGGTGGGTGAACAACTCATGGCTGTGATCGAGTTGGTGTCGGAACTTGCCATCAACACCTCCATGGACGAGGAGTACAGATCCATGGCCTTGCAGTTTTTGATCACCGTGGCTTCCTTCAGAAAAACAAAGATCACTTCCAGCAACTTGGGTCCTCAGCTCACTGCTATTGCTACCAGAGTTGCCAGTGAGGAGGTCGACTTGGAGGAAGAGTTGAACAACGAGGATGAGGAGAACGAGAACGAAGAAAACGTTCCCGCCTCTTTGGCCTTGAGGTTGATGGGCGTTTTGTCTGGCGAGTTGCCCCCATCGCAAGTCATTGCTCCATTGCTCGAGTCCTTGAGCTCGTTGGTGCAATCCGCCAACCCTTTTGCTAGAAGAGCTGGATTTTTGTGCATTGGCGTTGCTTCCGCCGGTGCTCCTGATTACTTTGCTACCCAAGTCAACAAGATTGTCCCCTACTTGGTCAATGGTTTGCAAGACCCTGAGATTGCTGTCAAGGTTGCCGCAGTCAGAGCAGTGTCCCAAATGGCCTCCGAGTTGCAAGACCACATCGCCGACTACCACGAGCAGCTCTTGCCTCTCATCATGAACATCATCGACTCTGCTTCTCATGTCATGACTTACAAGCATGCATGCTTCGCATTGGACGGCATTATTGAGTTCATGAGCCACGACCACATTGCTGTGTACATGGCACCTTTGATGCAGAAGTTGTTCTCTATGTTAGAAAACGCCCACTCTCCTACCTTGAAGACTGCCATAGTGTCCGCTATCGGATCCACTGCCTTCGCTGGTGGTAAGAGCTTCATCCCTTACTTCAACGACGCCATCAGAGTCTTGGAGCCTTTCATTTCCAATGCTGCCCAGACAGAGGGTGTTTCTAGCGAAGTCATCGAGTTGAGAGCTATCACTTTCGAGAACATTTCCACCATGGCCAGAGCTGTGGGTACCGAGCCTTTCACCCCATACGCCACACCCTTGGTTGAGGCTGCTTACTCCTCCATTGCTACTGAAAACCCCAGAATCAGAGAGTCCGGTTTCGCTTTTATTTCCAACATGGCTAAGGTATACGGTGCTGAATTTGCTGGTGTCTTGGACGGAATCGTGCCTCAAATCTTGACCTGCTTGGAGCAGGAGGAGTTCTCCTTCGAAAACGAAGACGGTGAAGATGACGACCTTCCTAACGATGACGACGATGAGGAAGCTCTCGACAAAAACTTCAAGTTTAACACAGGTATCACCATCGAGAAGGAAATTGCTTGTTCTGCTCTAGCTGAATTAGCAATGGGAACTGGCGCTGCCTTTGCACAATATGTGGAGCCATCATTGAAAGTTTTGACCGAGCAGGCAGAAATTTCCTATGGTATGAGAGAGGCTGCCATGAATACCCTTTGGAAAATTGTGCGTGCTATGTTCAAAGCTACTTATGGCGACAACTTCAAAGCGCCAAAGGGTGTGCCTCAACAAAGTTACGTTGATGCCAACGTCTTGCAGTTGATCGAGCAAGTGAGAGCCAGCACTGTTACCAGTTTGGAGGAAGAATTCGAATTCAGTTTGATCATCTGCAACTTGGAAAACCTCTCCGAGGCAATTTCTCAATTTGGTATCGTTGCTCTCGTCTCTGACGCTTCTAACACCCAGATTCTCGAGAAGGTTTGTGTTCAGTTGATGAACATCTTGAAGAAAGAACATGCTTGTCAAATTGACGACGAGGAACCGATCGATGACGGCGAGGACGACTCCGAAGCCGACTCTATGTTGTATGAGTCTGCCTTGGAGGTTTTGATTAACTTGTCTCTTGAGCTTGGACAGGACTTCCTCAAGATTTTCAATTCTTTCAAAGATGTCATCATTTCCGCGGTCACTGCTAAGTCCAAGAACAAGAGGGTCAGCTCCATTGGTGCCTTGGCAGAGATTTCTGTCGGCTTGAAAGACTCCAACCCATACATCCAGGATCTCTTGCAAGTGTTCAGTGACAGATTGGCCAACGACGTTTCGTTGGAAGTCAAGGGCAATGCAGCATATGGTGTCGGCATCTTGATAGAACACAGCTCTGCTGACTTCTCTGGCAGCTACCAACAGATCTTGGAGACCATGTTCCACTTGATGAACAAGGCAGATGCCGAGTCCAAGAATGAGGACGGTGAGTCCGCAGAAGTCGTGAACAGAGCAAATGCCAACGCATGCGGATGTGTCTCTCGTATGGCTTTGAAGAACGAGTCTGCCATTCCATTGGAGCACGTCTTGCCAGTCTTGTTGAACCACCTTCCATTGAAGGCAGGCCCTGAGGAGAATGTGCCAATTTTGACATGGATCATCAAGTTGTACGGAAGCGGCAATGCTGCCATTGAGGCACACAGCGAGAAAGTAATCCTGATCTTGGCTGACATGTTCAAGAAAGAAGCCGACAGAATCAAGTTGGTCAAGGAGAGTACTTTAGGTAGAGAGGAAAGTCTCGAGAAGATGAAGCAGTTCAACAACGAGGAGTTGAAAACCAAGGTCGTGGACTTGTTGAAGTTCTTGAACCAAAAATACTCGAGTCTTATCGCCAGCCACGAGGTCTTGAAGTCTGTGATTGCTTAGTTACATGAAAATTAATATGTTTAGGTGAGTCAAGTAGGCCTGTAGTGATTCTCTGAGGCACTGGCGCGGCACTGATTCACTGTTGAAGTGAACAACGTTCAGCTTTCAACTAGACTCTAGTCCTGCTTTGAACCTGAACCTTACACCTTATCGGCCAGCGACTAGAGTCATAAAATTTTCTCGGATTTACAGGTAAAGTGGATGCATATTTAGTATGGATGCATGCAAGATTTTCGTCTCACGACGCACTATGCCACACCCGATGCGACTGAGATACTCGATTGGGACTTCAAAGGGCCTTAGCTGCGACAAAAATGATGGTCAATTTTGCCTTGGCCGACCCCATGCATTTAGATAAGTATAAGTGATGCCGCTAGAATTCCCAAGCCCGAAAGATCATATCTGCTTTCACCAAAACCCTTCCTCTCAAAAATGATCGATTCTAAGGGCCTGGCTCTTGCAGCCTTCTCATTCATGGCCTTTGTTGTGTTAATTCCGCCATTTTGCTTCCACATCCACCAGAAAAACATACCGGCCTGGAGTCTTATCTTCTGGTTTCTTTACAGCAACCTTGTCGCCTTCATCAACGCTTTGTTGTGGAGTGGCGAGAACTTCAATGAAGGCTTTGAGGGCCAAGGGTACTGTGACTTGGTGGTGAGAATCCTGAGCGGCTCCACAGTTGGCCAGTTGTGTGCAACAGCATGCATGATTTTCAACCTCTACTTGATTGTTGCAGCCAAGTCGCATGGCATATTTGCGCCGGACTCCAGAGCCAAGAAGATCATCAACATCTTCATGTGCTGGTTCAACCCCCTCCTTCTCATGGGCATCTCCGTCATTGTGCAGCAGAATAGGTACAACGTGGTGAGGTACCGCGGCTGCACCATATTCTATAAGTACAACGTGGGGGCGGTGATGTTGGTGTCAATATGGAACATCTTGTGGATATTTATATCCATTGTGTTTGCGTGCTTGACCATCTTCACGATCCTCTGGAAAAGAAACGACATTCTGGACTTGTTGAGATGCACCAACTCGGGGCTCACCATGCGCAAATTCGCTCGCTTGATCATCTTTGGTGTGTTGATCATCACTGTTCTTTCTCCAGTGGTGCTATTGAGTTTTGCTACCGACTTGCAGACGGTCGCATCCACAGACGACGTGATAAAACAGTTTGTGAGCCAGATACCCTGGAGCCAAGTCGTAGCCCTCGAGAGTGACGAGCTGAACTACACCACCCGAATCATCGAGATCGTGTTGTCGTTCACGATCTTTCTCCTCTTTGGCCTTGGTTCGGAGGCTCTCTTGATGTATCGCTCGTTCCTCAAAAAAATCGGCTTATGGCGCCAAAAGGATGTGCAGCCGCAAGAGCTATACATGGAAAAGGAGTTCAGCGAGACGAGGTACTCGAGCAAACAGACAGAGAGCTCTGAGGCCACCGTTGGAATGGACTTTACTGAAATCAAGGAGTTTGAGCGCTTGGTATTCGACAACACGTCTACTTCGTCCACCATGTGAAAACAGACTCATAGCAATAGCTTCTCAAATGTTTCCTGGAACTGTGTAGGCCGTACTTTGCCTTGTGTGATCCTCATCGCTTGGCCCACGAGGAATTTGATGGACTTCTTTTTTCCTTGGCGGACTTTTAGCACCACATCTTCGTGCTCTGCTATGATTTCACGGCATATGTCCTCGATTGCGACACTCAAGTCGGCCTCCTCCGCATCAACAGAAGCCAAGTCGAAGTGCTCGACCAATTGAGGGATTGTAAGATTGCGGAGCTCGGGAGACTGGATAAGGGAATTCAAGACCAACTTGGCCGACGTGTTGCTGATGTCCTTCATGTGTATCAACCGAAGCAAGTCCGCGAGTTTCTCAGGAGGGAGGATATTGAGGTCCACGGGCAAGTCTAATTTCTTGAATGTACCCATTAGCTCGTGAAAAAACCAGTTGTTGGATAATTTGGCCACGCCGCCGTTTTGACCCACATGCAACTCGTGCAACCGCATGTAGTAATCGAGGAAGACCTGGGAGTCCACCAAAAACCTCGCATGTCTCTTCTCCAAGTCGTAGGGCTCATGCATCAAGCTCTTCATTATGTCGTCCGGGAGTTCAGCAAGCGACGCGGCAATCTCGCCGGTGATTTCCGGGTCAACATAGATCCTCGGAAGCTCCATGTCTGGAAAGTAGCGATAGTCCACGGCGTCTTCCTTCGACCGGGTGCGCACGGTTTCCGAGCCGTTCCAGCTCCGGGTCTCCTGGGGAATGCAGGCCGCCGGCGAAGCCTTGAGGAGCTGCACCTGCCTGTTGTACTCGTACATGGCGGCGGCCGAGATTTCGGAGGTGCTGCCCAAGTTCTTGATTTCCACGCGGTTTCCGCCCTGGACACTGACGTTGACATCACACCTCAATGCGCCGTTCTCCAAGTCGCCGGAACAGATTCCGAGGTGGGACATGATGGTGATGTACTTTTTCACAAACGCACGGACTTGGAGCAAGTGGTCGAAGTCGGGCTTGGTGACCAACTCGATCAACGGCACGCCCGCTCTGTTGAAGTCCACATTGACCTGGGCGTCGTACTCGTTATAGTTCAACTTGGCGGTGTCCTGCTCCAACTGGATTTGTTCAATGCGGATTCTCTTCTGCCCCACGACATCGTCGAACTCCGGGCTAAGATCCAAGTGGCCGCCGCGGGCCAACGGGCGGAAATGCTGCGTGATCTGGTACCCCAACGGCTGATCTAGGTAGAAGTAGTGCTTTCTGTCGAAGGCCGAGACCGGGCTGACGGTGGACCTGAGCACCGTCGCAGCCTTCAAAGCCAAGAGAAGCGCCTCTGGGTTGAGCGAGGGAAATGTGCCTGGCAAGGCGGCATCAAAGTAGGACACATTGCAGTTTGGCGGGGCTAGTGGGTCGTTTTTCGACGGCGCAAAAAGCTTCTGGCGAGTGTGGAGTTGCGTGTGGATCTCCAAGCCGCACTTGAAGGCGAACCCCGGTTCGGGGCGCCATTTCTGGAGCGTTTTAGAGATCATGGAGCATCAAGTCTGGTGTAGTGCTAAAGGTGCGAGTATGGTGCGCGCAGAGCACGGCCCGGTTTGCAGATTTTGACCTGAGCGCACCAGGCGAACACAATAGAGCCCGGTGCACAGTAAAGGTCGGATTTAGAGAACGGCCAGTCACACATGTCTATGCCCCACAAGCCATAGAAGCCATAGAAGCCATAGAAGCCATAGAAGCCATAGAAGCCGCTGGTGCCGCTGGTGCCGCAGGCGGCTCTGGTGTGTGGGTGCATTTACGTCGCTACTGCCTGGTGCGTCGCATTGGACGCCAGCTCTAAGCCAGGGCGTCTTCAAACTAGGTGCTTGCGTAGCCAGCTAGGCCCCGAACTGTGGTAGCCGGTAAGGTACACTACGCTCGGTCGTTGCCCTCAGTCGCGGCGCCTGTGTGCACTCTTTGTCTCCCCACAAGGGATGACGATAAGATAACCCTCCCTCATATCCTCACTTCTCTTCATCTCATTTGCCACAAGCCCCTACCCGATTTCCCCAGCAAGCCCACCTTCAACGAGCGCACCCGAGATCCTGCGGCATCTATAACCCGTGCTAAAAGTATGTCTCTACGCCCGGCTCTTTGCTCCGCCTAAACACCTCCGTCGGACAGAGTTTACATTCTGGCGCTTCGCGGTCCACGTGGATGCACCGTGATGAGGTCACTCGTCGAGAGAATGTACTAACAACAGACTACTATGAGATCCCAATTCAAGGACGAAAACTCGCTTGGTATGTATACGCGGGCCGCGCAGTCTTGCCGACACTAACCTCTAGAGAAAAGAAGCTCCGAGTCAGCTAGAATCTTGCAGCGCTTCAATGACCGTCTCCCCGTGATTTGTGAGAAAGTCGAGAATTCCGACATTCAGGAGATAGATAAACGAAAGTACTTGGTGCCCGGCGACTTGACCGTTGGCCAGTTTGTATACGTGATCAGGAAACGGATCAAGTTGCCCTCTGAGAAGGCCATTTTCATATTCGTGAACGACGTGTTGCCCCCCACTGCCGCTTTGATGAGCAACATCTACGAGGAGCACAAGGATGAGGACGGCTTCTTGTACGTCTTGTACTCCGGCGAGAATACTTTCGGGCAGGTGGACTTCAGCGCCTTGGATTTCTCGGACATCCCCCAGCCTGAGTGAGCTAATGCTGGGCCCGCGAGCTATGTTATCTCGAGTGTTAGGTCCGGGAGTGTTAGGCCCGGGAGTGTTAGGCCCGGGAGTGTTAGGCCCGTCCGGGCGCCAAAGCTTGGCTTTGACTCTATAGCTAGGATGTCTAAAGGAGTGTGACTGGTTCTGCTCTCTTTAATTGACGCATCTATGTCAAACTACGTAGCGCGATGTGGGCTCAGCCCAGGATGCTGACGTCGCCGTCCTTCTCCAACACCATGCGCACATTGTCTTTGGCCATGTCCTCTGCCGCGTACGCCTCGAGAAAAGTCCGAAGACGAGCCATGGTCGACGTCTCTACGTCGTCGGGGATCTCCAGGAGCCCAATGGCCCTCATGACTTTCTCCGTGTAACTCAACGAGAAGCTGAAGCCTATGAGGAGTGTGTCGTACTGCTGGTTGAGGTCTCCGTCGAGGCCATAAGAGACGAGTGCCTCGTACTGCTGCAGGTAGCGTTTCCTCTTGGCAAGCGTTTGCTCGGGGTCTTTCTCCGAGACGGGCTCGAAGTACAAGAGGTAGCTGTCCTCCAAAAACACCGAGCCAAGAGAGTACTGCTCGGTTTGTACTGGGGCCAGCCTGCCAGTAAAGATATAGAAAGAAAACGTGAGGATCACGATAAAAAGGAGCATCTGGTGCAATCTGGGGCCGGAGCGTGCTCTGGCAGACAGGGAAAGAAGCACCATTTGGACGGAAGGACGTGGAGTTATTGCGAAACTTCGCACGCAGCTTAAGAACAAGGGCACAGGAGTTCACAACATGCCTACATGAAGTATTTGAGATGAATCAAACTGGTGACCTAGTACCTAGTACCTGGTACCTAGTACCTAGTAACGTGCTTAGTTGAATCGACACCCCCAAACTACCTACCTAGCTCAAGCTTTGGTACTTCTGGGCCACCGCGTCCACCAAAGCCCTCAACTCCTGCTTGCGCTCCTCCGTGCACCACGAGCCGTTGATGCCGTTCAAAGCTATCGTGCACCACTGGTCCCGCGTGAAGCCGAACCTGGTGTGCACGGTCACGTAGTTGTCCAAGATGTAGCCCCCGAAATACGCAGGGTCATCGGAGTTGATGGAGAAACGGATGCCGTTGTCCAAGAAGGTCTTGATTGGGAGCTCGGAGACGTCCTTCACCACTTGCAACTTCACATTGGACATGGGGCACATGGTCAACAAGGTGTTGGAGCGGGCCAACCTGGCCATCAAGTCTTGGCTCTGCACCGAGTTCACGCCGTGGTCAATGCGGGTCGCCTGGAGAATGTCCAATGCACCGGTGACGTAGGTGTGGTCGCCCTCTTCTCCTGCGTGCGCCGTCAAGCCCACGCCGGGGTACCTTTCCTTGACGGCAGCGTAGCACTCCCGGAACAACTCGGGCGGGAACGGTTTTTCCGACGAGTCGAGCCCCAACCCGTGCAACGTGCCGTCCTGGAAGTACTTGTGTGCACTGTGGATGGTGTCCAAGCCTGCGGCCGCCGGCAAGTGTCTGAGCAAGCACATGATCAACTTGTTGGTGGACTTGTAGGTGGCTTGTGCGTCTTTGCATGCCCGGTCGAAGCCTCTGACGACGGTGTCCAAGGAAACGCCTCTTTCCACGTGACCCTGGGGGTCGAAGAACACTTCGGAGTGCACGCATCCATCGTGTGCCGCCCGCTGGAAGTAGGCCATGGCCAAGTCGTAGAAGTCGTCCTCCTTGATCAACACACTCATGCCGACGTAGTAGTGGTCCAAGAAGTCCTGCAAGTCGGCGAAGTTGGCGTACCTGTCAAGACATTCTTTCTCGGTCTTGGGGAAGAAGTCGGGCAAGGAGACGTTGTTCCTCTGGGCCAACTTGAAGAGGAGGGCGGGCTCCAAGGTGCCCTCGAGGTGGAGATGGTGCTCACACTTGGGCAAGTCCTTGAGAAAGGAGGCGAATTTGTCTGAGCAGTCGTACTTGGCCATTGTGGTTTTTCGTTAGCGTCTGCGAGATTCATCATGACGTGTGTGTGTACAGGAAGTGCGATGAGGCCGGGAAGGTCACTCTGCGGCTTGGCCTGGCTGGGTGTTAGGTGGTCTCCCACTGTTCGGGTGTCCTATAATAGAGCGACCTAGGGCTATTACCTATAGGGCCCTAAAACGACCTATTACGACCTATGACGACCTATTACGACCTATGTCGACCTATGGCGACCTATTAGCGGTATCCTTCGGTCACACCCATACCTTTGTATCCTAGAGTATTAAAACATAACACCCCTTCCCACAGTCTACCCATATTTCACCTTCACAATTATTCCGCGTTTCATCATCCAAAGAATGCTTTCCACCTGTACATCTACCCCAGCTCCAAACCGCTAACCCGCCAATAGGAAATACCACACACCGCACATGTCGTGCCAACACTGTACCTGAACATCTGCGAAAAAGGAAACGCAAGCGATCGGACGTGGAGCGACACCAGCGATGGAGCCCAAAAAGAGGGAAAGTAAGCGAATCACCACGACACGAAAAGTCGTTTGCAGCATGCCCACAACCTGAGCTCATGTCACGTGCACCACTGAAAATGCGTTTGTCAGCCCAGGGCGGTTGCGCTGCCCAAACAGGAAGATCTTCCGCAACGCATGCAGCTGCGCGCACGCGAACGAATGTCAATTTATTGTTCGCTTCCACTGGCAACTGTTAGCGTTCACCCGGAGGTTTGGGAGGGCGGGTCAGCCCCTCTGGCGTGGCAGACACGCCTAAAAGGGCCAATTCAATTCCAAAGGACCAATTCAATTCCAAAGGGCCTTTTCCCTAATTCCAAGTGTGCAGCAGTGGTGCACCTCCGCTAATTAGTAATGATGGTTCTGATAACCTCACGCGTGCTGAAGTAATCTACATCTGAACGCCCCGCGTGGGCCCCACCCCATACTCTGCATTGTGCTGGAGTTGCTGGCCTATCGCTTTAACGCTTGCATGGACAAAGCCAGTTTCCAGGTGGACATGGTTTGAACAATGCTATCTGCGTAGCATTGTTGTGAAACACGGTTGCAACACTGCTCTCTGCCTCTTGCTGTGGGTGCGGCTGCGCATGCGTATGTTGCGACGTGATTACTAATTGCTGTCTATCTCAGCATATATAAGGCAGGGTCCGCAGTGCAATTCTCCCCAGCATTCAACAGGAATCAATCCCTCTTTGAGTCCTCTTTATCACCATGTCAGTCCACGCCCCGGTTACACCCGCAGAGAACGTCTCCTACTTCATCCCCAAGGTGCCCGTCACCCCAGGAAAGGCTTTGGAGGAACAGCCCGAAGGGAAGGAAGTACCCAAGTTGTTCCAGCCATTGCAGATCAGAAGGTTGACTATTCCAAACAGAATCGGCGTGTCTCCCATGTGCATGTACTCGGCCAACAAAAACTTTGAGGCCGGACCATTTCACTTGGTGCACTACGGCTCTTTTGCATTGAGAGGCGCAGGCCTCATCACCACCGAGGCAACGTCTGTCTCGGAATTCGGTGGCTTGTCTCCGCAAGATTTGGCCATCTTCACCGACGCCCAGGCCGAGAGCTTGAAGCCCGTCACCGACTTCGTGCACACGCAGAACGGTATCATCGGAGTCCAGCTTGCCCACGGTGGCCGTAAGGCATCGGGCGTGCCTCCATTCGTGCATTTGGAGAAGGTCGCCACGAAGGAAGAAGGCGGGTGGCCTGACGATGTGGTGGGACCTTCTCCCATCCGCTTCAGACCTGGCGGAGCCTACTACATTCCCAAGGAATTGACCACCGCTCAAATCAAGCAAGTCGTCAAGGACTTCGGTTCCGCTGCCAAGAGAGCAGTGGAGATCTCCAACTTCGACTTCGTTGAGATCCATGCTGCTCACGGATACTTGCTCAACTCGTTCATGTCTGCCACCTCGAACAAGAGAACCGATGAATACGGAGGCTCGTTTGAGAACAGAATCAAAATCGTGCTTGAGGTCATCGACGCCGTCAGAGAAAACGTTCCCGAGGACTTCCCTGTCTTCATGCGGTTCTCCGGTTCCGAGAACACTCCAGATGACCCAGACCAGTGGTCTATCGAGGACTCGGAGAAGTTTGCAAAGATCGTCGCCGAGGGGGGCAAGGTCGATGTGCTCGACATTTCCTCCGGTGGTAACAACCACAAGCAGAATGCCAGAGGCCCCAGAGACGCCGTGCACGCGCCACTCGCCAAGAGAGTCAAGGAAGCCGTGGGTGACAAGCTCTATGTTTCGTGCCCCGGAAAGATCAGAACTGCCGAGATGGCCAATGAGTTATTGGAGAACAACACCATTGACATTGCCTTCGTGGGCGGGGCCTTCTTGAAGAACCCAGGCCTTGCGTTGACCTGGGCCGATGACTTGGGCGTGAAGGTCCACGCCGCTCGCCAGTTCGAATGGGCCTTTGCTCCGGACAGACAGCAAATCAAGGACGCCATTGCTGAGGCTGAAGCTAACGCCAAGGCCGGTGCAAATTGATTATGTACATAGAATAGACTAGAGGTTCAGGAACTGTAGAGGCTGATCTACATGGGAAGCCAGCTCCGCTTTCTGTCGGGCCGCTGTCAAACAGGAGATACGGACATGAAGTGGACATGAAGTGGACATGAAGTGGACATAAAGTGGACATGAAGTGGACATGAAGTGGACATGAAGTGGACATGAAGTGGCCGTGATGTCAGGAATCTGTAATGCAGACCTGAACTGCAACAGAGGTGTATCTAGGCACCGTGAACTAACCGATAACTGGCTCTCGGCCGAATCTGCAGGAATTTCCACCTACGACATTTATTTATAGCTGATCAGCGTGCACTGCACACAGGTGCTTCAGCCCCCAAGCTGTTCGTCTCCACAGCCCGTTGACTCCTCCGAGGCAATATAAACCGTAAGCTTTGCCGTGAGCTTTGCCGTGAGTTTTGTGCCTTCTCGCAATTTGTCACCACCAGCCAGCGCTCCTTGATTCCGCTCTTGTTGCTGTCCTTTGTGGTCCTGCCTCTTCGTCCTGCCTCTTCGTGGTCCTGCCTACTGCTCACTTCCCGATTCGAGCACTGACCGCGTTCCCATTGTTCGACCTGTCAAGACATACTGCCGAGGCGTTCTAGCTTGTTCATCTGGCCCGGCTGTCGAATTCTCTCTGCGTCTAGCGCTGCACGAAAACAGCTTTTTTCTTAGCCTGAGCGGCCACCAAACCCCCTCCCGCCCAGACTCTCCGGTCCACCCCTAAGAGGAGAAGTCCACGTTCACCCCCTGGACACTATTGCCTCTGTTTCAGGTTTCACAGGCACAGCAGTCGCGAATATTCCGTCGTAATGTACCAGGACAATCAGGAGCCCTTCCATTACCCCACTGGGCGCCAGACAAATGGCGTGTACCACTACTCCCCCACCAGAAACCGCAGCGACAACCTGCTTGACTTCCAACAGCCCCACCGCGTGTACCACCAGCAAGACTCTGCCAACGCCGTGGACCCGTTCATGTCGTCGTACGATACCGGCACCCGGCCCGATAACATATTCTCCTCGCAGGACTTCTCACAGAGGCCACCTGTTCCCCAGCCGATCCACAACTCCAGCCACAGTGGGCTGCGGGCAGACTTGAACCCGGACCCGTTTCAGGACGACTACGAGATGCACAACTACGACCCCAACCGCAACTACGACGGCCAAAAGTACTACTCGCAGGGCTACGCCCACGACTCACACAACTACAACAGCAGTAGCTTCGACCCCAACTTTCAGCAGGCGTTTGTGCCTCACTCCTACGAGACCGACGACGAAGAAGAAAAAGAGTTTGACAAAGCCATTCCCTACAGTGACTTTCAGGGCGACCACTACGACTTACAGACTTTGCACGTGCCCCCAAGCGTAGGGGACCCCCGCACAATGGACGATCAGTCATCAGTCAACTCAGCGTTCGACTTTCCCAAGCCGCCTGAAGAAGAAGAGGTGCGAGAAAAACCTCGTCAGGGAATTGCCACGGGTCACAACGGACACTTGGTTTTGGACTGTCCCGTTGCGACGGAGTTGTTGACCAAATTTCCCGACTACTCGGCTGCTCTGAAAGACGGAGGCCTCAGTCGGGAGTTTTCCTACATGAGATACACTGCTGTGACTTGTGGCCCGTCGAATTTCTGGAGAGACGGGTACATCTTGCGTCCGGTGCACTATCCTGTCAGACGTCACACCGAGTTGATGATCGTGGTAACCATGTACAACGAAGACGACATCCTTTTGGCCCGCACACTCAAGGGTGTGTTCAAAAACATCAAGCACCTCGAATCCCGGACGCGTTCTTCGGTCTGGGGCAAAGACTCGTGGAAGAAGATTGTTGTCTGCGTGGTGAGTGACGGGCGCTCAAAAATCAACGAGCGAGCTCAAGCCCTTCTTGCGGCTTTGGGTGTTTATCAGGAGGGATTGGCCAAATCTAGAATTGATGACAAAAAAGTGAGAGGTCACATTTACGAGTACACCACACGTGTGGGGATTTCCTCCGTGGATGAGACAGTTAAGTTGACAACCGAGAAAGTTGTGCCGGTCCAAATGCTCTTCTGCTTGAAGGAGGAGAACGCTAAGAAAATTAATTCACATAGATGGTGCTTCGAGGCCATTTCTCAGGTGCTCGAGCCTAATATCGTGGTTCTCTTAGATTGCGGTACCCAGCCGTCTGGAAAATCGCTCTACCATTTGTGGAAAGAATTTGACAAGGATCCGCAAGTTGCGGGTGCCTGTGGAGAAATCAAAGCCAAGTTGCAAAAGCGGCAAATTGCCACTAATCCGTTGGTCTACGCACAGAATTTTGAGTATAAAATTTCGAACATTTTGGACAAGCCCACAGAATCAGTGTTCGGGTTCATTTCCGTTTTGCCGGGCGCCTTCTCAGCTTATAGATATGTTGCGCTACAGAATGATATCAACGGCAAGGGTCCTTTGGAAAAATACTTCAAAGGTGAGTTCTTGCATGGCAGCGGTGAGCTTGACCCAGATGATGACGAGTATGAATTGAAACGCGACTTGCTCAAAGATGAGGCCGGTATCTTCACCTCCAACATGTACCTTGCCGAGGACAGAATCTTGTGTTATGAACTTGTTGCCAAAAAGGGCTGCTCATGGCTCCTTCGTTACTGCAAGTCGGCAAAGGCCGAAACAGATGTCCCGGAAGGCTTAGCCGAATTCATTCTTCAGAGAAGAAGATGGTTGAACGGATCGTTCTTCGCTGCCATTTATTCTTTGGCGCACTTCCCCAAGCTCTGGGGATCATCTCACTCCATCGGACGCAAGGTTTTCCTCCACATTGAGTTTTTCTACCAGTTCCTTAATTTAGTGGTGTCGTGGTTTTCCATTGGTTCATATTTCCTAGTCTTCAGAATCTTGACCACGTCCCTTGGTAACTCTGCGGTCCACTTTGCTCCTGGAAATATTCTCTCGGTGATTTTCTTGTGGCTTTATCTCGCCTCAATAGTGACCACTTTTGTGTTGAGTTTTGGTAACAAGCCCAAGGGAACGGAGAAGTTCTACATTGTGATTGTGATCTTCTTCGCCATTCTAATGTGCTATATGATATTCGCGTCAATTTTGCTCGCCGTGAAGGCCATCTTGGCGATTCGGGATTCAACTGGGTTCACAGTTAGGCTTTTCTTCGCTAACGCTCAATTCCGAGACTTGGTGGTGGCCACTTCGTCGACTTACGTGCTCTACTTCCTTGCTTCATTCATGTACTTGGAGCCGTGGCACATGTTCACGTCGTTTGTGCAATACCTTTTGCTCTCTCCCGCGTATGTGAATGTCTTGAACATCTATGCGTTTTGCAACATTGATGATGTCTCGTGGGGAACAAAGGGAGACACTGGTGCCAAGGACTTGGGTGTGGCCAAAGTGCGTGAGGATGGTACTTTCGACGTGAACATCCCCGTGCTTCAAGAGGAGATCAACCAGTCTTACTTGAACCAGTTGGAGAAAATAAAGAACCCGCAGGATAACTCGGGGCAGAAATTCACCGCTTCCAACGAAGACTACTACGCATTCATCAGATCCATGACTGTGTTGGTGTGGATGTTTTCGAACTTCGTGATCGTTGCGCTTGTCCTCGAAACCGGAGGCTTCAACCAGTTCGACAAGTCTACGACTACAAACAGCACGGGACGTTCGGAGGTCTTCTTGACGGTGATTCTCTGGACAGTCGCTTTCATGGCGTTGTTCAGATTCATTGGATGTCTGTTCTACTTGTTCAAGAGGTACATTAACAAGTTCAGATCGCGGGCCTCCAAGTAGATAAGCAGGCGCGCCTGTGTCAGCCTCCGCGCGAGCGCGAGCGAAAATAAACAATAACACTCTTCAGGCGGAGACTCTTGCTTTGACGTAGTGTTTATAGATCGCAGGAAATGCTATGAATAGGAGACGGAAATCTGCAGATATCTTGTCACAGCTCGGGGAGCCCCTTCCTCTACCCTACCAGCCAGAAACCGGTCGCGTGAAGAGAGAGAGTACTTACGAGGACGTGACGCCATCCAGAACCACGTCTGCCGATCTTGGACTCCGGAGCAGATTGCACAGCGGGTCGGACCACATACGAGCGGACTCGTTTCCCGAGCCATATGCCCAGGAGAATCACGCTGAGGATCACGTTCCGCTTCCCATCTGGCGAAAAACGTCCAATGGGGTGAGCAAAAGAGACATTAACAACAGCGACTACAGCATTGATAACATAAATTACGGGCTGAATGACAGCACCGAGATCCGTGCCGTCGGTGACCACGACGCGGTCATAAGATCATTGGAGCAAAAGCTTGTCGATCTCAGGCAAGAGTACGACAGCGAAAGCCTGCAAACATTTCTGCGGCAGAACCTAAAGACATTGGAAAAAATCGGAGACGAATTGGACGGGCTTCTCCAGGAAATCCGGCAGAAGCACATTTTGAACGAACAGCAGCACATTATACAGGAGCTCGAGAAGTACCAACGGCTTAGCACGACTCCGCAGCGAAGCCGGCTTCTATGGTGGTACGTCGTTCCTGGCATTTCCCTGATCATCTTGCTTCTAGTGTCGTTTCTCGCAGGCCACTTCTCATACGAATACTGCTATTACATGTGCTAGTAGCCATGAAAAGCACACTTGTACTATAATACACATATTTACAGAAGCCCCCGGCTCTATGATGCACTCGCCGCCGTTGCTCCGGCCACTCACTCGTCGTAGTCGTTTTTAGGAGGCGCAGAGGCTTCCGACCTCATGTAGAGATCGATGGCCGTGGAGAAGACGGCAAAACCTGCACATCCAAACAATGCTGCTTGCGGCCCAGCCTTGATGGAAAGGCCCGCTCCAGTAATACACCCAGCAGACATGCCGTTGTAGATGTCGTGTTTGGCTCGCAAACTCTCGATAGAGCACTCCACCCCGGAGAAAATCATTCCAATGTAGCCGAAGTTCTTGGCACTCGAGTACGAGCGCTTGGCCATATCGGAGAACTGAAGCTTCATCTGCTGCTTGAAGGGCAACTCGCTTATGTGGTTGACGGACGATGTTCCCACAGGAACGTCGTAGGCCATGGACGCCATGAACAACCCAAAGAAGCCTCCCAAAAAGAACCCCGAGCCTCCTGCCATCACGGTCTTTCCGGGACACGACTGCATGACCTCGATCATCTTCTTGGCCCCCACCTCGGCCTGCTCTTCCTGGGACATCTGGGCAAGAGGCTTCTGCGGCTCCTGCGGCCCGGTGTACACTCCAAAGACCATGTTCTGAGGGGCCGTGGGGCGTGAAAAGAATGATATTTTCGGTGGGCTGTATGCAGGTCGATGGTTTATTCAGTGTTAGAGGGAATTTGGGGTTGGCGAGTGCTGGTCGCGCGGCGATGGGATTCAGAGGGTAGTTTGGTGCAGATTTGTCAGTGCGAGGAAGAATTGGGGAAGGGCATGAAGTGGCGTACGAGTCGGGACCAAGTAGAGGAGGACAGAAATAGTAACGAAGGAATAGTAACAAAGGAATAGTAACAAAGGAATAGTACAAAGGAATAGTAACAAAGGAATAGTAACGATAGTAAAGAACAGGAATAAGTCCAAACAGAAGCATACCTAGTCTAAATCAAGCGGCCAGAGCCAACGGAAGGTCAAAAGTACTCTCTACCGTGCCGGGCCTGCATGCAACCAGACGTTGGACCACAATACCGTTTTAGACCAATTCATCAGCAGCCCCGGCAGAATCTGGAGACAATCCAGGTGATTGTCCTTGCGCGAAGAGTGGGGTGCTTTTAATCGTCGTGATTGTCGATGTACGCCTGGTAATTCGCAACCGCATTTCTTTTTGCAGTGGCATGGTGTGACCCCAAGCCGCATTAACTCCTGGCCGATAATTTCGCTCCCCAGCTGGAGAAGTGGGTCTTTTATGTTTCACCCGTGTCTTTGTGCACGTTTACAAAGCAGACAAGAGGCTAGGGAGACAGTAGTGGTGGCCCAGAGCAGAGAGTGAGCGTATGGAACTGACAGTGTAGAGTGTGAGCCGTGGGCAGAAATGTGGAGAAGATTGTGCGCATGCCCGATCGACGGACCGGCATTAAGCTGGAACTCGAGAGCCCCCTTCGAGCCTTCGCCTTTCTGGGATAGGGGTCGATACGAAAAGTGGAGAGACGTTTCCCGGCACCGCTATATAATAGACTAGCCCACCAAGTGCACTCACCACTCGTATATCTACAATAGCGTACTTAGCGACTTCAAACTCACTCCCGATTAAACCACTCCGATTAAACGACTTCAGAAATGGTCAAGGCTAGAAAGGCAAAGCCCATTGAACTCAACTTCGACGATGTTCCTAGACTCGAGCATCTCCAGCCGCTTCCCAAGTCCCGGTCCTCCTCGATCACCTCTATAGAGAGCGAGGACGGAAGCATCACTGAGGTGTTGAAGCCTCCACCAAGGAAGGAGTTCGACGACCTTCTTTCGTTTGAGGCCTACATCAGGGACGAAACCTGGGACAACGACTTCGACTACTGCCACGCTCACTTATCTTACTATCCACCCTTCATAATGAAGGAAGTGCATGACAACGTAGACAAGATCAAGCCCACCATGAACAAGAATTCTCGCAAGTTCCGCAGAAACCTCCAGCACCATATCAAGCGGCACTTGATGGTGGACATGGAGAAGTGCTCGGGCTTCCAGATGGACTTTGGCAAGGGCAAGATGACTGAGGACCCCAAGTCATTGACATGGACCTTTGAGGACTTGGGAAACCATGGTTTCACCGAGGAGGAGAACCAGCTTTACGACCGGCACTGGAAGTTGGAGTTGATGGTCAAGTGCAACAACGAGACGCCCATGGTCGAGGTCGACTACAAGGCCATTCCAGTATGAGCACGTAAGCGTGTTTTGCTGATGATTAACGTTCCCACGAATTAACGACTTGACTCAAATACCACTGTTTTCACTTGTTCACGTAACCACTTCGTCTCCTCTGTAGCATCAGCCCTTGGCGAGTCTGTCATACATAGGACTTGCAGTTATGTAAGAGCTCCCAAACTTCTCAAGATTAGCATCCAAATAGTTCATGAGACTGCTCACTTGCGCCAACAAGACATTTAGGCTGACGGAGTCCATCTCCACCTGCGAGAGACGTGCCGGCAACGTGCTGAGGAGTCGTAGAAGGTGCTCCAACCCATAGACCTCGCAGGGGCGTAGAAGTGGGTCGCCCTTGAGCTTCTCGGCGTACTGCAATCTCTCGAATTTGTAAAGCAAGTCCAAACTCAAAGACTCGTCAAAGTACGCTTGCAAGCCGTCGATTGTTTCCCTGATCAGAGCCATGGTGCGGGCATCGCTGTCCGGAAGCCGGGCCATGTAGTAAGCAGCGAGAATAGACAGCGCCAGCACCACGGAATCCAAGTCCACCAATTTCCGGTCTTTCGTTATGAGCTCCCAGTCGTCAACCAAAACCGACTTGATTTTAGGCCGGAGCGGAAGCAGGATTTCGTAGCGCCCAACAACGTTGGCCTTCTGCTTCTTCCTGGCGGTTACTACCGCCTTCTCCTTTTCAATCTGCGCTTGCGCCTTGTCCTTCCTGGGCTTCCTCGGCTTAGGCTCCACCGATGTCTGCCGGTAGGTGATGCCCGAGTCCAAGCGCTCGATGGGCTTTCTGCGGGCGTTCCTCAATTCCCTAGAAAGCCCCAAGTTGTCGTCGTTGAACTCAAGTATTCTCTCCGAGGACACCCACTCGTCCCACTTCAGATTCCAGCCCTTGTAGTGCAAGAAGTACGCGTTGCAGTCTAGCAAAAAGCCTGGGATTTTGTTGTTGGACATGGGCTCAGACTCGTCCTCGCCAAGGTCGACGTCGGGCGAGTCTTTCTCATGGTACTTGAGGACCTTGGCTTCGTAGACCAACGGCCCATGGTAGGCCAACACTTTCGTACCAGGTCGGAATGTTCCTTGCCCACTAGCCATGTGAGACGCAATGACTTGGTCGGAGAGTGTACTTGGCAAGCACCGCGCGCGACGAGACAAGCAGCGTCGCCTTACTGACCAGCGTAGCTTCACTCTAGCACTTGCAACTTTACAAAACACCCAGTGCGTGGGATGGTCGCTTTACGTCGGAGCTTTCTGGGCGAGCTTTCTGGAGGTTTCTAGGAGAACCCCGCTTTCCGTAAATGGAAGCTGCCCCATCCTGCCTGCAACATGCTACCTGAGCCGTCTCCCTTTCCATGTACTGGAGATACGTAGCACCCTATTGTCATATGGCCACATGAATTCTTACACTAGCGAAACCACTCAAAGTAGTGCTTTACGGCAGCTTGTCAGCATGGACATTTGGTGCCGCACCAAACCCCCGTACCCCGACATATCGAAATCTGAAAACCCGCAAATTTCATAGCGAAAAAAACGCCTAAGACACGGATTCATAACATCACCGCCCCACCCGCCTACATCTCCGCCATAGGTGCTTCTTGTTCCGTCCGCCCTACGTGCCCAGATCAGACAACCATAGCGTGCTAGACCGTTCCTGAGCAATCCTTGCTAGCGCTCCTTATTCACAGGTCACCCATAAACACTCGGGCCTACCGCTTCGAATATGGCTCAGTCCGGAAGCGGCAACCGAGTCGGCGTCCATTACAAAGTAGGCAAGAAGATCGGCGAGGGCTCGTTCGGTATAATCTTCGAGGGCATCAACTTGCTCAACGACCAGCAAATCGCCATCAAGTTCGAGCCTCGCAAATGTGAGGCGCCGCAGTTGAGAGACGAGTACCGGTCGTACCGGATTCTCAGTGACGTCAAGGGCGTTCCGAAGGCATATTTCTTTGGCCAGGAGGGCGTGCACAACATCCTCGTGATTGACTTATTGGGACCCTCGTTGGAGGATTTGTTTGATTGGTGCGGTAGAAAGTTTTCCACCAAAACAGTGGCCCAGGTCGCCAAGCAGATGCTCCGGCGGATTCAGTCTATACACGAGAACAACCTCATTTACCGTGACGTCAAGCCCGACAACTTTTTGATCGGCAAGCCCGACACCCCCCAGTCCAACTTGGTGTATGTTGTGGACTTCGGAATGGCCAAGCAATACAGGGACCCCAAGACCCACACGCACATATCTTACAGAGAGAAGAAGGCGTTGAGCGGCACTGCACGGTACATGTCCATCAACACGCATCTTGGCCGCGAGCAGCTGAGACGAGATGACTTGGAGAGTCTTGGTCATGTCTTCATGTATTTTTTGAGGGGCTCTTTACCATGGCAAGGCCTCAAAGCTCCTACAAACAAGCAAAAGTACGACAAAATCGGCATCAAGAAGCAAACCACTTCCATCAATGAACTCTGCTTCGGGTTTCCCATACAGTTTGCTCAATACTTAGATAACGTCAGGAGCCTCAAGTTTGACGAGGAGCCGGATTATGCCTACTTGATTGGACTAATGGACAAGGCGCTATTGTCGATTGATGAGAACGAGGACGATCACTATGACTGGATGGATTTGAATGGCGGCAAAGGCTGGGACGCTGCTCTCAACAAGAAGGCTAACCTACATGGATACGGAAACCCGCACCCACCACAAAGATCCAGAAAGGTCACCAACTACACCAACTCCAATGTCGCTGGTCAAAACAAAAGGGTGCCATACAACAACGCTTCGCCTAACCAACATCTCATTTCCTCCAAGCAACGGCTCAGTCGATCGCAGTCCTTGTCTTACGGAAACTACAACGCCACTGCCGACAGCTCATATAATCCCATCACAGCGAATCAGAATAGGGGACCGGGCATGCCGGACGACTCCTTGCATTCTGACTCGTCCTCCTTTGACGACAGAAGAAATAGAAAGTCTTGGATCCGCCGTTACTTGTGCTGTTTTTGAGCGGGGTATATCGAGAGCTTTACTCAAATTTTTTAATCTTCTACACGAAGCTCACTGATTTAGACGGTTGAATACTGTTTATTTTCATAATTCAATTCTTGTCCCATGCTATCGAGCTCTGAACAAAGAGGTCAGAGCTCAAAGGGATCTCACTTTGGGAGGACATACATTTTTTCTGCCAAATGCCCCCTGGAAGCTATCAACTGGCCAACACCAAATGAACTCTACGTCATGCTGAAAACTTATAATGTTAATTATTCAAGGCTATTGGTGGAAGTACATACAAAACTTGACACGAAGACCAGCTCCAAGATACCGCTGTGCTATTTTCCGGCTGAAGACTCCGAGTCGATGGTCAAAGCACTACCGACCGAGCCTTTACGCTCACCTGCCTCCTCATTGGACAGAAACGTCTCGGATGTTCGACGTGGAAGCCAGTAATTGTTGTTTGATCCATTTTGATGGTAACTATAGTAGCTTCCTGTGTTGACCTGCGAGCTACCGCTATAGCGAGGTTTGGATTTACCACCGTTCAAAGTCGTGGAGAGTCTGCCAAAGAAGTTATCGAATAAGTCGGGCATTGCTGGTTGGGTTCTATGCTTGGTTGAAGGCACTTGAGACAAGTCAGCTATTTAAGGTAGCTAATGTGGTTCAAAGTGTATTTGAGAATTTCAAAGCCAGTGTTCAGAATGTGTTCAGAATGTCAGAATATTCTCAGATGTAAACCATCTCTGATTGCGGATTTGCCGTTTAAGTATTGGC
The DNA here is from genome assembly GCA_002370795.1 of Metschnikowia sp. 03-147.1. Lineage (NCBI taxonomy): Eukaryota > Fungi > Ascomycota > Pichiomycetes > Serinales > Metschnikowiaceae > Metschnikowia > Metschnikowia sp. 03-147.1. Next base: position 95,545 of record NKZR01001463.1, on the reverse strand, counting down.
CAATTGCGGGGATGGCTTTAGGGGTGGACGAAATCAGGTGTGGATCAATTGGTCACAGACCTAAAACGAAATTGCTGCTCGCTCAACGGCAGTCTTTTCTTTTTACACCCCACTGGAATCTCATCCAGGAATCAGGCGAGAAGTTTGCTACTGCCTGGTTTGGTGTTCTTCCGCTGAGATGATCTTGACCCATGTTTACTATTCTAGGAGTCAATCTATTCATAACTACTTCGGTGTGGACTGTCGTATTCTTGTACTGTTAATGTGGATTTATGCTGAAGCTGGAGCGGCGCGGTGTATCATTCATAATGAACGAATGTATTTTCCCCTCCCACAATATGTCATTGAATCTGCGTGTACTGCTTACAAGTGGCATTGAAAAGGAATGCTTACGTAAAGCGGCGCCCTGCACATAAATCGACGGCACAGTTCCTACATTCCCACTCCGAAGTAAGATGCTCTCGATTATAATGAAATTGGTTGCTATGTAGAAATAAAAGACCAAAGTGGTCATATGACTAAGATGCAATGGAACAAACTTAATTTGCTTTCCTGCCGTTCACCTGGAGGCCTTCTATTCTTCCGTCCGCCGCTTATTCTTGGCCGAAACCCACCGTCTCTTCAACTGCCAACGTGAGCTTTTGCTTCATGCTCTCGTAGGACGTGTATGGTGGCAAGTCCACTCTGTTGAAACACGTGTGTGACTTTGGCAATTGGTTGGCCTCGCCAGCCTTCTCAATGGTGAATCTCCGTGGCCCATCGGATCCTTGCAAATCCTTGAACCCGTTGACGGGAATTCTTGACGTACCTGTGGTGAACTGCAACAATCTGGCCTTTTGCTCGGAGTCCCACTCCTTGATGCACTTCCAGAACCATTGCACAACCTGATCGCTCTCCTGGTACCCTCTGTAGTCGGTGTGCTTTTTCCAATCTTCCAAGTCGATTTCGGCCAAGCCACCGATCAACAACTCCAACTCTCTCTCATCGAACACATTGACCAATTCCTGTGGAATCAATTCGTTGAAGCCATCAATGAAAGCCTTGAACTGTTCTTCAATTCTCTTGTAGATTTTCCACTCACAAATGAGCTCAACATACTCGTGCTTGTTTTCTTCGGTGACTTCGATATCCCTTCCTCCGGGCTTCAAGTCCACCTCAACAATTTGTCCAAATTGATCATCCTCGGTGCTGAATGTGAGGTCCAATACGTCGGTGATATCATTCTCGACCATCCAGAGCAATGATCTATAAAACTCTGCATCCACTCCCTCCATATCCTGCAAAACAACTTTTTTGTGCAACATCATCTTGTACAATGCACCGACGAAAAAAGCATCCAAAAATCTTCTGTGGAACACACCCAAACCAACGACTCTGCCAATGAACTTGAAGTAGTTGAGATGCTCCGGATTAATACCCGAGTGAGGGTTGATTTGCAAGGTATAGTTGTCGTGACTGGAGTATTCAAAAAGACAGTAGAATGGATTGAACATGTCATGGGATAATAGGAAGAAGAACTCTCTCGACACTCCTCCATAGTCCAAACCTTCTTCACCATCGAATTTGATCATGAGTCTCTTCTTCAAGTCATCAGGAGTCTGTCTCATGATTTCCTGGTAGGAGTCCTCGAAAATGTGATCTCTTCTGACCTTGATGTGACACTGTCCTGGCAAAATACGCAAAGCCGGTTGCGACCTAAAGTAGATGACCTTTCTTCTGAAATCACGCTTGTATTGCGGCACATTTTGGTCCAAAGAGGAAGGCAAGCGAGGGTCGTCCCAAGTAGTTGTTTTGGTGTTGTGGTCCACGAAGTACACACGAGCCGTGTTGGTCAAACGCATCTCCCAACCGGAGGGCAAGGGGCCCAACTGACTGACAGGCTGCTGTTGAATAGTTGTGTTCGGTCCAAACGTACGGATGTACTGTTGTCTTCTAGGGTCGACCCAAGTTGTTGTACGCGTATTGTGGTCCACGAAGTATGGTCTTCCTTCGTTGGTGAAGCGTTGTTCCCAACCGGATGGTAACTCTCCGAGGCCACGGGTGGTGCCACCGGTGCTGGCCATAGACACAGCAGCTGCGGGGCTCGCTGGGGAGTTGGCGCCGCTGTAGTTCACGGTGACACTATTATTAGACGAGCTGTTGTTGGAGGAGGTAGCGAGAACAGGAGACTGCGGAGTTTGGCCCGGAAGCGTGCGTCCACGGTGCTGTCTTCGTTCGGCCTCGGTGTAGTCGTCTCTCTGCTGGTCTCTCTCGGACTCGGGCTGGTCCAAAGCAGGCCGTTGCCACGTGGTGGTACGCGAATTATGGTCGACATAATAGGTGCGTCCGAAGTTGTCGGTTCTTCTCTCCCAGCCGGGAGGCAATCTTCCGTACTGATCCTCAAAAGAAGAGTATTGTCTGTTCACAGTGCTCTCGCCGGGTGCGTGTGGCGCTGAGGCCGAAGGGGGCGGTGGGAGGTTTGCGGTGTTGGAGGAGCCGGCAGAGGCAGGCGCAGCGGGGGCCAGGCCCGTGCTGGCGGAGTTGGCGGCCCGAGATGACGAGGAGTTGTGGCTGAGCACAATAATCACACGGCCGCTGACGGCCAAGTTCTCGTTCGACTTCTTCAAGTCCCGCGTAACCGTCTCTTCCGAGCTCTGCATGGACAAGTCAATGACGTCGCCGATTCGGACGTTGATAACGCCCAAGAAGCCCTGGTCCTTTTTCTTGAACTTCTTCTGGTCGAACACCTGAATCACCAATATGGAGTCCTCGCTGGCGTCCAATGTGAATGACTCATTCCAGTATGGGTTCATGGTCTTCTTGGCGGTCCGGGTGGTTTTTGTCTGGGACCCGTCGACGGTCACCACAGCAAACGGGTCGGGCGACCGGAACACGTCCCTCTTGTATAAGGCTTCAGCGGCCACAACCTTGACGCTAATTTGTGGCATTTGGCGGGAGGTCCTTTGCTATGTCAGATTATTTGCGTGAAGATGGAGTCGGCGGCCCGGAACTGAAAGTTGCAGCTGGAACAGGCGTGTGGCGGCTGGCAAAGGGAAATGATAAGATGGTCTCAAGGAGTTAGCGCTGACGGAGTCAAAAATTTGACAGGGCACCCAGAGAAAATACAGGCTAGTTCAAAAAGGTAGAAAAAAATGCGGCTTCAGGTGGACAAAAGAAGCGGACAGGCGAGCGCTGACGAAGACAAAAAAGAAAAAAACACGGGCCCTGAGTTCTTAGACGAGGCGCCTGATATGGCGGTCACATTGACGGCCCGTACACAAGTGCTGCCTGGAGCTGCCTGTAGTGTGGGCTTCCGGGGTGTCTGCCGTGTTGGGCCTCAGCAATATTGCTCAATATACGACGCACCTGTACCTATAGCTGCAAGAAACCGGATCTGGGCTCAGGACAAGGCCGTGGGCAGGCGGTCGGCAAAAATAGGGCGGTTTTCCAGGCCGATCTGCAGCCAATTGCAGTCTACTTTATGCTTCGACAGGAGATGAATTGTCGGAGAACAGCGACTGTAGGCTCGACACGACCGGGTCCGGCTAGAATCCGCGACGCTTAAAATCACCTGAACTCCGCAGACGTAAACAATCTGGTGTGATTCCCAGTGGCTGTCTCAGTGGCTCTTCAGTGGCTCTTCAGTGGCTCTTCAGTGGCTCTTCAGTGGCTCTTCAGTGGCTCTTCAGTGGCTCTTCAGTGGCTCTTCAGTGGCTGTCTCAGTGGCTCTCCAATGACTGATTCTCCAATAGATGATTCAGCCACTGGCGTTTCTCGCCTGGCAGTACTTGGCGTGGCTCAGCCACGGAAGACGCCAGGCAATCGAAGACATTCTGTAGTTATGCCTAGCTACGTGTGGCCTGCCGGTCTCGGCAGTCCCGAAAGCAAAGCCCTGACCCCACCCGGAACTTCCAGCGCCCGCAGACCGCAGCCAAGTGGAAGAAGCTATCCGTACAAAGTAAAGTAGTAAGTTAACTATATGCACTACGCGAGACTACTGGGAAAGCGGTCACAAATTCTCTCTAGCTCGAGGTCCAAGAAGGTCGTCAGCGGCTCCTTGGACATCGGGAGCAATCCCTGGTCACCGTGGTTGGCCTCGGTGAAGGTGGTGACGGTTGAAAGACTGGTGTCCGAGTCGTTGTGCAGGCTCCCTTCGTACGGCGAGTGGTTGAGGTCCGGAAGCGAGTCGATCGAGTGTAGCGTCACCACGGATTTGGTGTCCCAGTCCTCGATCTGAGGCATGAAGTCAAACTCAGTCTCCGCAAGCGACGACTCTGACTCCGTCTCCGCAAGAGCATCTGCGTCGCTGCTCTCCACAGCTGCCTTGTTGCCCTGGACAGGTATCTCTGCAGTGTCAATGAGAGTGGCTGTTGAGGCCTCGGCGCGCAACAAGTCGATGTCCTGGCTGGTGTAGAAGCTCTTCTCCGTATCGGTATGGTTGGAGGCATCGTGGATCTTGGAGTGCAATCCCAAGAAGGCAGAGCCGTCCACCAGGATGACTTTGCAGTCGCTGGAGGGCCCAGAGCCCCGGAGCGGACACATGCCTATGATCTTATTGTTGGACGCGGGGAGCAACGTGCCGCATTGCCTCTCGTTGACTTTTTCGATGAGGCTGTTGGTGGACTTGTCGAAGGCTACGCTGTCGAAACCCTCTTTGAGCGAGCAGTGGCGGATGTTGTCGCCTAGGTCGGAAAGCTCGACGTCCGCAGCCATGTTGGAGCTGAGATCCCAGAATACCACGTTGCCGTCGCTGGCGCCCGTGAACAAGTCGTTGTCGTTCCACGACATGGACGTCACGGTCTTGTTGCGGTGGCCCGTGAGCTCTGCAAACGTGTCTTGCTTTCTGATGTCCCACAAGCGCACCACTCCATCGCCGTGCGAGCTGGCGAGTATGTGCTCGCTGCTGGAGTGCCATTTGACCATGTTCGTGGCGATGGCTTTGTTGCTGTGGGTGCTGTAGATGGAGGACTTGGGCACGCTGTGCTGGGAGCTTCTGGTGTCGAACAAAGAAACGCCAAAGGCGCCACAGAGAGCCACTGTGGACGTGTTGGAGCCACAGGCGTCGAAACCGGCCAAGCCAGGCACAACGGAGATCGACTCCGGCCTGGGCCGCATGGACAGCGTAGCGTCGTTGATGTTCCAGATGAACAATGTGTCATCGTAGATGGAGGCGAGCTTCTCCTTTTCGATGAACGAGAGCTGCGAGACGCAGGTGTTGGAATGCGAGTGCAACGAGGGGTCTTTGTTGACCAACTTCAAGTGCTTTCTGTGGTTGAAGCGCTTGATGATTTCAGCGCTCTCGTCCTCGCTCAGGTCCTCGTAGTACAGCGGCCGCGGAACGGATATCAAGTGGGCGTAGCCCTTGGTGTTGCCGGAGACCATGTACTTCGAGTTGGTGTGGGGCACCCACGCGAGCCCGTGTATGTCGGGTAGGGAGATGGTGGTGTGGTGGGTCAAGTAGTGGTTGACGGAGTCCAACTCGTAGATGAACAAGTTGTTCTGCGAGCTTGCGCTCAGGATCGCTAGGAGGGGCGAGTCCGACTCGGTGCTATTGACAGCCAACGACGTGAGGTGCATTTTGCTGTCTGGCACCTTCCAGTAGTTGGACTTGATGTTGGTTCTGTCGAGCGAGCACACTTTGTTCATGATGCTGGCGTCCAGGCTGTTGTCGAGGTTCATGATCCAGCTGGAGGCCTTGCTGCTTGTGGGGGAGGGGGGCGCCACGGGGCTCTGTGGGGAGCCAGGGCGCCTGATGGCGTTCTGTCTGAAAAGAAAGGTGGGTTCGTAGAAGGCCATGGGTGCAAAAGGAGGGTCAGGTATGAGTTGTTGTAGACGTTGAAAGGGAAGAAAAGAGTGGTTGGAACCGGCTGCCGCAGGGCTAGCGGTCAAATATCAGCCCGGGAGCTGGTGCTGGTCATTGTCTTTTCGAGCGATAAGAGCCAGATTGTGCGCGCGGTGCTGGTGATGGGCGGTGCTGGCTGACAGCTCCTAATACAGGCCCTGGGCACGTGACGCGCAATCTCGCGTCATCACGCAGTAGGCCAGTGCAGGCAGGTTTGACTGGGTGAGCCGTGATGTCTTTGATCTCTTTGCTGTAGTATGGTATTCTCTAGCTAGTTGCTCTACATTATTTCTCTAGCGAGCTTCTCTACTTATACTCCCTGTACTCTTCACTCTTGTACTGTTGTCTCTGTATTCTCCTGTACTGTTGTCTCTGCATTCCCCTGTACCTCGCCCTCACCTCCTCTTATAAATACAAGGCTTCAACAACCACTCGCCCTCCGGCTGCTTCTTTCTCTTCGTCTCAAGCTCCTCTTTTCTGCTCTCGCGCTCCACAAACTTCTGTCTTCTTTGCAACTTCGCTTCGTGCTCGTTAATAATGTCTCTGGACGGCTTGAAGAACTCGAATCTGGTGAACATTTTGTTCTCGTTGTCGGTCTTCTTGTGGTAAAACCCGAGCACCTTCAACGACTCCACAAACTCCGTGCCCACTAGGTCCGGGCGCTGCACGCTGTCCTTGGAGTTGCTGGACTCGCTGAATCTGGACTTGATCTCTGCGATCCAGAGCTCGCCGTTGGGCGCAAGGATTCTGTACGCCTCCTCGATAAAGTCCAAGAAGTTGGTGCCCATCAATGCAAGACAGAAGATGACAATGTTACACGACTCATCCTCCAATGGCACATTTTTGATGTCCGCCACGGTGATTCTGTCGTTGGCCTTCTTCAAGTCGAAGCTGTGCACCGTGACGTCCAAGGCCTTGGGGCCCTGCTGCGATGCGGGCTTCTTCTTGTCGAATCTCTTTTTGCCATTGTACGCCTTGACAAAGCCGGCCAAGTCGGCCGCGAACTGAGCCTCTCCGCAGCCCATATCGGCAATGGTTATCTTTTTGTTCGCAGCACCGGGCAAGCCGCCGGGGGCGTTGATCGGACGGGCGGTCCGGGCTTTGAACTGCTCCACCAAGACGTCCACGGGGTTTTCGGGCCACGACTGGACCTGCGACCGGAACCCTTGGTGGTACTCGTCAAAAAGCGCGGGCTGGTTCTTGACAAGGGACAAGGCGTTTTCCGACGTCGTGGAGTAGAGCTGCTCGTTGATCCATCTGAAGCGGGAGCCTGAGAGTTTGGCCATCATCTTTTGCTGCAAGGGGGTCAACTTGGCGGTGATCTGTGGCATTGGCGCGATGGAGTCTCCCTCTTTGGGGGGTCTATCATTGCCGGCTCTATCATTCGATTTATCATTCGATTTATCATTCGATTTATCATTCGATTTATCATTCGATTTATCATTCGATTTATCATTCGATTTATCATTCCCGTTTTTATTCCCAGCTCCATCATTGCCGCTCTTCAGCTTTTTGGAGCGTTGCCTGGGCGCCTGCTCTGAGTGTTCCTCCGCAGGTCTTTTCTTTTCATGCCCCTCGTCACCCCGTTTTTCACTCTGCCTGTCCTTCTTGGACTTCCTCTCCTTCTTCTGCTCGCCCCCTGGCCGCACTTCCTTCTCTTTGAGGTCCCAGCCGTCTACCTGGAATAAAGCCATCGTATGTGGTCAGCCCGCACAAGTCATCTCAGAAAGCCATGCGGTTGTATGCAGGATTTCTTCAACACGGTCTCTATGCACCAGGCGGTTCGCTACAGCCCTGCTGTTAACGGGCCCTGCTGCTAACGAGTCCTGTTGAAAATCCCTGCGTCTGCTCCTGCTATTTATTGCCTGCTCTTTATCGCCTACTTTTTAGTGCCTACTTTTTAGTGCCTACTTTTTAGTGCCGCTCCGGACTGTTGGTGCTCCTGCCTCGGCCTCACAATACGTGTATATTGTGCGGTTTTCCACCAAACTATAAGCCCGCGCCAGCACCTCCGCCAACACTTCACTACTCGTGGCAGGAATTGCGTCGCTCGGCACACAAGTCAACCGTGTCTACTCTTCGCAAAGATATCGCTCCTGGGGAGTCTCACATAGCCTTCCGGTCGCAAGGAGTCTCTTTCTATGTGCCCTCTCTTTTCCACTTGGCTCCCACCCATGGAAAGGTTGTTGCCTTGACCATCCAGGATGTGATACAGTCCAAGAGTATTCTTGAAATCTACGGCGTGCAGGGTCTTGAGTTGCACAACAACGGCTACATTATGATCAACAATTACCCCGTCAAGGCCGCCAAGGTCATGGGCCGGGTCTTACTGTGCAAAACCGTACAGGTCAACAAAGACGGCGGGCTGAGCCCCAATGATTTCCTGATTTGGGAGTTGGACGACTTTCTGGGTGATCATCTGTCGATAGCCGTGAAGGTGCCACATCTGCTATGCCCACTGTTGGCGGCAATGGAGCTGGGGTTGCTTGTCGAAGTCACTGGCACTGTGTTTTTCCGCCAGAGCTATAACAAACAGCTCTTAGCTTCCAACGCACGCGTTGTGGGTAGTGCAAAAGATCTCGGCTGCGAATTAAAGTGGTGGGCTACTGTGCTATCTATACGCCGGTTTCTTGTTGAACCATGGGCATACATCCCTGCTCACACTGGGCACCAAAACGCTGTGATTCCCCGGTTTCAGCTCAAGGACCTGTGGGCTCAGCGAAAAAGGTCCCGGGTGTTGAGGTCAACTACAGGCGTCTCAGAGGAGCCCTGGAGCACCTCGGGATTGGCGTTTGCAAAGGATAGTGTTCTTTTCGGTGCGCCTTCGGACAAGCCACAAATGATAGAGGGCGTGATTTCCCAGGAGGTCATTTCCCAGGAAGTCACTTTCCAGGAGGTCGCTTCCCAGGAGGTCATTTCCCAGGAGGTCGCTTCCCAGGAGGTCAATTCCCAGGAGGTCGCTTCCCAAGAGGTCTTGTGCTTGACAGAGTCAGAGCAACCTGCACTTGACTCAACTATCGCTGCACCACCCGAAAATGAAGTGATCGACTTGACAGAAGACTGACCCGCAACGCCAGCATCATTCTAACGAAAAAAATCCCGATATCACAGGTGCACCGATAGTGCATTCCTGCATATGGAGGGTGATGCACGCGGAGCTCTCCGACCGATACTCGCGGCCTCTTATCAGTGACACCCACCACTCTTGTCATGTCTGTTGACCCCATCACTTGCCATATCTTGGACACCACGTTGGGAAAGCCTGCCCATGAGGTCACGTGCTCCATTTACTACCTCTCTCCGTTGATCACGGACAAGAGCGATGAGAGGTCATATGACTTGAACTCACAGCTCAAGCCCTTTGGCATGAGCAAGACCGATAAAGACGGCCGCATCAAGAATTGGGTCGTGGATCCCCAAATCGATGCTACTTCCAAAGAGGCTGTTGGTATAACGGGCCACAAATGGGCAGAGTTGAAGCCGGGCATCTACAAAATCAAGTTTCTCACCGGTAAGTATTTCCATGGTGTGGACGCCTCCAACAGAACGTTTTTTCCTTTTGTCGAAATTATATTCCAGGTTGAAAGCCCCCCGGACCACCATTACCATGTGCCATTGCTTTTGAGCAACCATAGCTACTCCACCTATCGTGGAAGCTAGCCTTCATAGAGACGTGTGCTTTGTTGTCCAGAATAACTACAGCTTTGAGTGTGGATGTGAAGCTGGTCACAGCAGTAATGATTTGCTATTATACATGAGTATGAAATATGTAATGCATTAGTAGAAAAATTGGGTATTCGTCTGCGACTTTTCGTGGACCAACATCTCGTAGCACTTGAAAGCATTGAGCTCGTTCTTGATCTTGCTAATCTCATTCAAATCGTTCACATAGTACTGCGTCACGGCCTTGTTGTTTCTCTTGTACATGTAAGGAGCGTAGGTTTCACTGATGTAAATGGAGTTTGAGAACCTCACCGAACGCGTAGCTTTCGATCCGGCAGGGTCTTTCCTCAAAATCGATTGTTTTTCTGAAACGCCAGAGTTCAGTCTGGCGTCGTCAGAATCACGCACTGGCTTTTTAAATGGTTCGAATCCCTTGAGTTTGATTTCCACTTCCTGGAAATCAGCAAATTGCTTTGCATAATGCAAGTACGATTTTCGACCTCCTTGAACTTCATTGCAAGTAGACTGCAACTGCTGCCTAGTCACGTGCACGGTTTTCTCTGATTCATTGGGTGGAAACTCGGAGGCGATCTCCTCGCTGCGCATCTGGGCAATGATGTCATCGGTGATTCCGCAATATGAGTCATTTGGCGATGTCTTGGCATCGGCAGCAGACACGTTCTCGTAACTGCTATTTGCAGAGCTTAACTTGCTCAATAGGGAATCCTCCGATTGGTGGTTGTCTTTTCTTTTCTGGTCGACGATTTGGTCGTTGGTCAACTCGTCATCTTTGGCAAAAAAGTCATGGATACTCTGACTTTTTCTGAGCTTGATGATATCTTTTTCAACCTCTTTTTCAACCTCGTCAAACCTCATGAGAACATCATTAAAAACATCCTTCTCGACCTCGTAATTCGGCAAGTCAAATTTTGCCATAGTGGGCGTGCTATCCCTTGAGGCCTCGCCTTGAGACAGCTTCTCTCTGACGCTGTAAACAGGAGAGGGAAGTTCGTCAATACGCAGAGTAGAACCTAACTTCAAATTCAAGAACAAGCCTCTCTTACCTCCCCTCCCGAGAACCGGAGATTTGGCCTTAAGACCCAATATTCTATCAAAACTGCGAGTATCCTTGCTGTTCACTGAATCGCTTTCACCAGCTCTAGAAGATGCACTAATGGAGGAGTTCAGAGACTTCTTGTTGAGTCTGCGATTTTTATCTTTCGTGCCTGACGAGAGGAATTTTGAAAACTTCTTCAACATGGACTTTTTCTCTGGGGAAGCTGTCGGCGAAGAAGTCACAGTGTCGGTCAAAGAAGCTGTTTCAACGTCAAAACTGAGCGCACTTTGAAAGTCACGGTGAATTTTAGACACTCTCTTGTCCTTAAATGGAGTGCCAGGCAAGCTTTTATCATAGTCCACATCCACTACTGCCAACATAGAATACCTAGCAGCCGTCGGCACGATTGGCTTCTTGATAGGCGAGCGTCTTGGACTATTTGAGATGCCTTTAGAAGGCAATTCTGGCTTATGGGGGATATTCGACACCTTCATTTGCATTGATTGAGCGGACCCAATGGAGGAATTGTTTCGTTTATGCACCTTGATGAAGCCATTGTTAACGTCTAAGTCGCCTCTGGGAGGCACCTCCTCTTGATTGTCCGCGAAAAAGTTATCAATTTGAACAGGGGAGTAGTATGCAGTGCCATCAAGCGGGACATTATCATCTAGCTCTATAGCAAATTTGTCATTTTCAGTAATGCGCTTTGCACTGACCTTGTCCATCAGTTCAGAGATCATGCGTTCGTTTTGCTTGTCATGTGTCGAATTTTTTGATAGAGGAGAGGGGGCTTTTGGCATTTGATCCGACGATGGACTCTTTGGAGATGCAAGTGGAATGGCGTCTGGCTGTCTTGGCAAGACTTCGGGTCTCTCAGTGGGTTCAGGGTCCGAGAGGAGCATTGATCTGTATAGAGCTTTAGGCTTCTGTGGTGGAAGCGGGGCTTTGCGAATGCTAATATGGGAGTCTCCCGAGCTGTAAGAGACCATGCTTTTTGCGGATTCAGAATTCATTATTTTGGAAGCCTTCGAGTTGGAGCTTTCCAGGAGTTGAATTGTAGCTGGTGTAGAGCTATCCTCCCCCAGATAGTGTTTGTTATCACTTTCACGCGCTGAAACAACCTCAATAGGGGTAGCGGGGGCAGAATCTTTCGAAATGGGTGTCGGTGGTGCAGACGTTTTCGCAATAGGCGTGGGCGGTGCAGAGCTTTTGGAAATCGGCGTCGGCGGTGCAGAAGTTTCAGCGAGTTGAGTTGATGCCACAGACAGCTTGTCTGTGGGTGTTTGAGGCGGCGAAGTCGATGGCAAAGTCAATCCCTTGAAATTTCTGCCGTTTCCAGCTGGGGGCTGATCATTCTCGTTTCTTTCGGAAGAGCTTCGCAAACCAACTTTCAAGTACGTCTCGCGTGCAGGAGCCTCAAGCGTTATTGTTGGTTCGGGGAGATCTGCGGTAGATCGACGCTTGTCTGCTCTCGCGGGAACAAGCTCAGCGATGTGGGGAGCACTAGTCGCTGGCAGCAGACGCTTGTCATTGGCACCCTGCGAAAAAGCCCTGGGGCCCTTTGGGTCATTTTCAGACTCGGAAACGTCTGACTCCAGGCCAGATTCGTTTGCGACGGGGACCGCAGCACCATGGTCTTTTTTGGAATTGATAGATCCAGCGCTTTTCGTGTCGTCCTCGCGCTGATCGCTGTCTAGATCGCTGGCTGGATCTCTGGCTGGATCGCTGTCTAGATCGCTGGCTGGATCGCTGGCTAGATCGCTGGCTGGATCGCTGGCTGGATCGCTGGCTAGATCGCTGGCTAGATCGCTGGTCAGATGGCTATTTTCGCCGGCGTGCAGACCGTCAGTTTGACCTGCATGCTCGCAAGCATCCTGGTCGTCGTGGGTCTGATTCTCTGATAAACTGAGAGAGTCCCCGTCCGAGGCGTTCCTTTCATGGGAAGCGTTGTCAACATCATCAGCCTCACTGAAGCTTCTGTACGACGACCCCGAGGAAGACGGGGACCCCGGGCTTTGCTTTCCTGCTTTGGCCAGGGACCTCGTGGTTGACAGTATTTGCACAGACGTGGTTTCACTGTTGTTGGAGGCCCCACTCGTCGATTCGTTGGTACTCGTGTCGGGTTGGGTGTTCTTGGCGTTGTCGGGATTGCTTGAAGGAGATGACAGCGAGCTCAAGATTGCAGGGCCTTGCAAGGTATCCTGCGCAGGTAGAAAATCCGAGGCCCGCGTTTCCTTGATGGACTCCAAGGAGCAGGTCTCCTTGGCATTGCTATAGCTCGAGACCGACTCTGTGCTGCCTTCCAGCCTCAGCATGTCGCTAGCGGCCTCGGAGCCGGAGACCGATGTTTGAGGAGTGCTCAAGCCGGAGATGTTGTAGTTCGACATACTGGAGGGATCCGAGTCCAGGGTGCTCAAGCGGAGCTGCGATGTGGTGTCCATCAGGGACCCACTCACCAGCAGCTCGTTCCGGATGATGTTGGCGGAGTTCTCACTGTACCTGTTGTTCGTCAACGAGTAGGTATGTCGCGAGGACAGCGGCGCCGGTGCGGTTTTCACAGGCAACACTATGTTGGTGGGCGTGTCTAGCCTGTTGGTCCGGATGGAGTCCATCAACGACTGCTTGGACTTCTCCTTGAGGTTGCTGAAGGACTGGGAGTGGGTCAAGTGCGGCAACGCACGGGAGTGGCCGTGGCCGCCCGACGCCAGCGCAGCAGAATTCACCAGCACCAACGAAGGCGTCTTGGCCAAGGGCCGGTTAGGGTAGGCGGCGGTCCGGGCCGGCTTGTTGCGCCTGCTTGGCGCCGTGCGAGGAGTGAAGGTCTCGCCGTTGGGGAAGTTGTAGGCCGGCTTGGGAGAGCAGGCCACCACCTTTCTCAGGCGCTTGGCAAACTTGCGGTCGTCCAAAAGGGCGCCGGTGGACGAGTCTCTGACATAGTCCGTGGTGCTGGAGCGGGACGACAGAAGCGAGTGTAAGGAAGTGAAGGAATTGTGTCTTTGCATGGTGTCAGCCGTCTAAGCGGACATTTATGGTACAGCGGAGAAGCCGGGGTGGAAGAAGGGATGTGGAAAAGTATGGTTGGAGCAAGATTCGATGGATATGAGAGTAGTTTGGGTTGAGAATATCAGAAGTGAGAATGCGCCTTCAAGCCGCAACAAAAAAAACACTCCATCAAGACCAACCTACCAGAATTACCCGAAGCCTAGGCCGCCCGAAAAAAAGTCTTTGGGTTGGCCGTTCGGCCAACGGCCATTGCAAATGTCTACAAATGTCTACATGAGATAGGCCAGTGCCCACAAATACGTCTCTGAAGATGGCCGGTTCCTTGCAGTCCCAGACCAAGTTCAGGTGAAAGCAACGTCCCAGCCAGAAGACGTGTCTCGAAGGAGCATTCGCGAATGATAAGTGGATCTCGGGCGCCGTGCGTCCAGGAAGGGAAGTAGCATGGCTGAGCGCAGCAGCAATAGCGGTGGATCTGGCATATTCGGCAGGCATGTCCGCCCAAGACGGGTCAGCGTGGCGGACGTGCCAGCCGGTTCCTGGGGTGACAGTTGCTTTGGCTGCAATAGGAGCAGGCGACGAAGCTGTACTTCGTGTATTATGGCTTCGGAATAAGCGAGGCCCGCGCTCATAACCGCTCTGGGTGCAGTCGCACAATAGGATCTTCGGCGAAGCTTGTTTGTTTTGGTGGGCGACACGGCTGCTTACGGACGGGGACAATACGGCGGACAATCGTCGGAGAATACGGCGGACAATCGGTCGAACAATCGTCGGAGAATACGGTCGGACAATACGGCATGGCGACAATACGGGATGGCGTGGACCGAGCCTGCGCTGGGCCTGGGCTCTGCTGGCTGTCGGTGCTGCACCCGGAAAATAGAGGACCCCTCATGCCGAAGTGAAACCTGCTCGCGAGGCTGTTTTGGTGTGCGTAGGCCGCATGCACTCTGTGTTGTCCTGGTTTGCCCACTCGCGCAATATGATCACATAACCAGGCCATCACATAACCAGGCCATCACATAGCCAAGCCATCACATAGCGCTTGAGATATCACAGCGAATCACATCTCCAAGTCCCCAGCTTACCCTCGTGACCATGTACATTTCCCCCGTAGTTCTTCCGCTCCTTTTCTTGGGTGCAAATGCCATCACTGTCCTGGGCGTGCGGGACTTGCCCGGCAGATACGTCCATTCTAGAACTGGCGGCCGTGAAAAGCTGGCGGCGGGCGCCCAGGAGTCTTTCGGGGACGGAGCCAGCCTGTCCCCCGATACTGTCATCGTTCTGAGACCCGACTACATCAAGGGCTTCTTGGTGTTTGACTCGCTCAACGTGGTGCAGGCCGCCACGGTGGACAACGGCCCGCTCAACTCCAAATTCACCAACTTGGACCGCCACTTGTCCGACGAAACCAACCTTAAGTCCTGGACCCGCTACCTTGTGGAACATGCCGAGGAGACAGAGGAGCCACCAGCTGTTCCGGCTGCAGAGGAGGTCGACATAGACATTGGCCGGTTCGTCGACTACTTGGTTGCCAACCGCAACTTCAAGGCAGACGACCTCGACTTCCTTCGCACCGAGCCTTTGGCGCTCTCATATGATGACATCGAGAGCGAGCTCGCCGAAATCAAAGACCGAGAGAAGCAGTCCACGGAAGAGAAGCCTGCGCCTGTAGTCGAGAATCTGACGGCTATGCCTCTGCTTGACATTCCCATAGTGCTCGCACTCATGCTTGCCCACCTCTGCCATAACCTCTTCCTTTCCTAGCTCCTCCTTTCTAGCTCCTCCTTTCTAGCTCCTCCTTTCTAGCTCCTCCTTTCTAGCTCTAGCAGGCCTAGCTCTTCCTTTCCTAGGCATGCCCATCTCGCCGGTTGCTACTCCTTCTCGAGAGCAGCAATGTTTGTGGACGAGAGACGCCACATGACAAGCATGAACGCCAGCCTGTACGGCAGGAACTTCAACGCAAGGTACTTAACGTACTCATCGTGCACAGGCACCCAGTCCCTCTTGGACTTGTCGGTGTGGAACTTGGCTCTCTTCTTTAACCCCGCCTTCAACGTCTCCACGGCAGCCACGCCCGCCCTCACCTCTTGAAAGAGCTCCGGGCGAATCTGCAAGTACCTCGCTACCCCCCTTGCTACGCCCAAGTCGTCGTGTGCAAACACGTCCATTTGCTTCAACGTAAACACTGAGAACATTTTCGCCGACCACTCGCCAATTCCCTTCAATTTCACAAGCTCCTGGATGAGCTCTTCCGAAGTGCAGTTTTTGTAGAAATCCGGCGACGTCAAGTTAGAGTCCGAGCAAAACGTCTCGCTGATGTGCACCACGTACTTGACCTTCATGTTCAGGAGCCCCACGCCTTTGAGACTGTCTAGGGGCACCTGCAACGTTTCGTGCGGCGTAGGCTCATTTTCGAATAGCTGCACGAATCGCCCTTTGATTGCTTTCGCAGCCGCCCCTGACACCTGTTGGGAGATGACAGACGAGATGAGCGAGAACCAGTAGTGGCGAATGAGCTGCGCACCCTGCGGGAGCTCTTGGTCTTTGGCGAACGCGACAAACCTGTCCCACACTATGGCGGGGTATAGGGAGGGGTCCACGGCAAGGACATGGCGCACACCGTCTACGAATTCGGGTGCGTGGAATTCGATGAACAGGGGTGGCAAAGCAAGGTCGTGCGGCACCACAATGTGGGCGAAGGTGTGTTCGATATGGTGCTTGAGAGGGTGCTCGATATGGTGCCCGTGCTTCTTGGGGAGATTCTTGGGGAGTTTCGTAGGCAGATTCTTGGGGAGTTTCGTAGGCAGATTCTTGGGCAGCTTCTTAGGCAGTTTCTTGGGTTTGGTCACCCTCAGGTTCGTCAATATGGCAGGCAGAGTGTCCACGCCTTCGGCCACAGGTACACTGCCCACGGGTGCAGAGGAACGTCCAGAGCGAGTAACAGGCATGATATATACTTGATGGTAGCAACGGACCTGATGCAGGCAAGTGCAACGGGGCGTGCCAGGGCGCGGCATGCGTTGTGGAGTCGACATACATGAATACCATGGTAGCCATGTGCAGAACAGTAATCCACAAGCCCGAGAATAAGGGACTACAGGACGTTGTAGCTGTCCAAGTCAAGTTGGTCCAGCTGTCCGAGTTGTCAAGCGGGTCAAGTTGGTCCAGCTGCTTTGTCAAGCTGGTCCAGATGGCAACCTCGTAGCTACTTGCGAAGCGCACAGCACCAACACTCCCTCAAGGCCGTTTACAGGCTGCAGGCGAATCGTGGCGAAACGGTAACAGAAGGCTATACGCACGGTATCAGAACTTCCTTCGTTCGAGACTCCCTGCACGCGGTAGCCACATTTGCTGAGCCCCTTCCGACCCCTGCCAAGCTTCTACTTGCCACTAGTCTCAAAGCGCAATGTTGCTCCGCACGGACTCTGTCAGGAGTCGTTCGCTGCGATTGCCGTGCAGAACAATGCACCGACAGGCGTCAGGCTCGAGCTCACTGCACTCTCCCTGCGCCCTGCCGCAGTTACATTCTCATGCACCCCGGATGCAGGGCCAACGTGCTCCAACTGCCTACTCCTTCGGGAGGTCACATTGAACGGTTACATTGAACGGTTACATTGAACTCATCTACTGCTGCTAGCTGAAATAAACTTCTCCCGTATTTGATACATCTATTTACGCCCACACCTGCAATTGCTCGTAGAAATCAACCCTCTTCTCGGTCTTGTCGATCTTCAGCACAACCGCATATCTCAAGTCGTCAACCATGATGGGGTGCCCGCAGGTGATGAATGCGGCGCTGCTCTGCGCCTCCGCCACCTCCTGGTCCACGATCTGGTCCATGGTGGGTCTGCCCGTCTTGATGGCGATGTGTGGGAAGTGAGCGCGGAGCGTCGAGATGATGTCGCCCTTCTCCTTGGAGTAGAAGTCCTTCTCCTTGACGTCGGACGAGTTGTCGTCCGAGGAGTTGATGCGCTCAAGAAGCACCGACGCATCGCCAACATCGGGCCGCGTGACGTAGATGGTGGCCTCGATCTTGGTGTGCCGCAACGCACTCAACTCGTCCCACACCCACTCGATGGTCAGCATGTCACGCAAGATCCAGTACAACTTGAGGCGCTGCTTTTCGTTGTTGACGGATCTGCGTGCCAAGTCGTACACCTCCGAGAAGATGCCCGGGATACCGTTGCCGCCGGCAACAAAAACGGCATTGTCGTGGTGCTCCACTGGACACGCCTCTCCGTAGGGACCCTCGACAATGACCCGCATGGTGCAAGTCTTGCCGGGGCGGTTGGCCAAGACCTTGCTGATGTAGTGCGTGGCCCCCCTCTTACTCTTCAAGATGAACACGATCAGGTTCTTCTCCACGGTGGAGTCCAAAAACGTGAATGGGTGCGACTGCCAAAAGTACCAGCTATGGCAAAAGTACACCCACGCATGTCCCCCGGGAACAGACGGCCAGTGGCTGGGCTTAGGAACCGTGACTCTCAAGCACTCGTCAGAGAGGAGCGTGACGGTGGCCTTGGGGGCGCCGAACCAGAACATGCGTATGATTCTCACCAACCTGTCCACCGACCACACTGCCACACAGGCGAACACCCAGGCCATGAACTTGAACGAGCTAATGTGGCGCCACGCTCCCAACAAGAAGCACAAGGCCATGAGAATGTGGATCACCAAGAACACCTCGTAGAACGCCCGGCGGAGGAACAAGAGCCCCTGCATGCAGATGATGCTGCCGGCCACCGTGCCAATGATACCGTAGATGATGTACTCCTCCTGGACAAACGCGGGAAAGCCGGCGTTCATCTCGAGCACCGAGTAGTTGATGGAGTGGATCAAGATCAACGCCACAATGGCTCTGCCAATCCACCTGTGGTACATGACGAACGTGGAGAACTTCCATCTGGTGAACCACTGCAAGAAGTTGTTTCTGCCGCCGATCAAGAACAAGAGGGGAAGCAACATGGTGCCCATGACCGCGGTTCTGTCGGCCACGAGCCTCAACACGGCCGCGTACCTGGTCTTGAACATGGGGTTGCCCAGGTTGTAGTCGATCTTCACTGCATTGAAGACAAACAAGAGCCAGAAGAAAATGGACCCGATGATGGTCTCCAACCTGGAGGGAACAAGGAAGTTGAAGATACCCAAAAACTTCTGGTGGTTGGTCTTCTTCTTGCGGATCAATGCAGGAAGCGTGATGTACTGTCTCCACATCTTGGACACCCTGCCGTTGCACATCTTCCTGATACCGGGGAACGCGACCACACCCCAGTTGCAGGCCGCAGCGAGAACAAACACCAAGGCCCAGTAGCCGTAGAGTGCGTCGGCAAAGAAGTAGGCGTAGTTGAAGTTCCAGTAGAACTGCTCGAGAGAGAGGTGGTAGTTGTTGACCAACGTGGAGTTCAACACCACCGGGTAGTCCACCATGGGCGCGGAGGGACCGCCGCCTCTGGCCTTGCTGGTGGTGTTCTTGGGCGCACCTTTGGGCGCGGCCTTGGCGTTCTCCTTGTAGTTGTCCAAGGCCGCTTTCAAAGAAGCCTCGGAGTAGTCGCCAGGAGTGCCGTCGCAAAACTCGCTGAACCACTTGCTTGCTTCAGAGTAGTCCTCGCCGTGGAGCCCGGCAACACAGCCCATCATGGTCGCCTTGGCATTGTCGTTCTGGCACATGCAGCCAAAGCCTCTTCTGTCCTGTTTGCTAGGCTTGCAGAAGCTCGCCGTCAAGCGGATGGAGTTCAGGCACGCTCTCATGGTAACGTCCCCTTCATTGTACACACTGAAAGGTGTATAGACAAAGGCTTCAGCAGCCGCATAGGCTGGAAGTAGAAAGAGCAAAGGGACACTCGGTTTCATACTTTTTTTTACGCTGAAGGCGGACGAGACGGGAATCCGGCACTTTAAATAGAAATAGCCGGGATTTGTCGTGGCTTAAAGAAGGTCATTGATTCGCTGCTTTCGTGACTAAGGTGGACTGCAAAGTATGCAGCAAATATGTACTCTTATGCACGCTGGGGCGTAACTCGGTATTGATCTATTCTATCTAACCAGCGATCTATACAGAATCCACATTGCTGATGCCAGTTTTTGCGAGGGCCTGGCAAACGGCGGTGGGGTCTTTTGCAGCAATAACGACGGGGTGTTGGAGCACCTTTGCTTCCAGGCCTCGGCTGCCCTCCCGCCCCCATGCCTGGAATAGCGCATTTCCATCTAAGCCTCCGAGGCCTGGCCAGACTTGGCACCATTCCAGGCAGATTGACACCTCAACACATGCAATGAGAGGTGCATGTTAGCCAGTATGCACTGCGCCGTATGCTAAACAGTGCCTGCATGCTGCGCTTATTCTTACGATTATTTCGCACACGCAGGCACCACATACAGGGCCAAGAAAATTTCGCACAAATGACAGGCTGAGTTAGGCACTTAGCATCTGATTTTGCGTCGCTAGATGCACTCGCCGTTGTCGGACAGCATTATCTCCTTGATCGGACACCTTTTCGCGGCCGCCAACTGGCTACAACAACACCGAGGAGTCTAACGTATAGTAGCCTTGCAGGCATGGCACGCCTCACAACCTTAGCTGTCTAATCTTTCTGTGGAGGACCATAGCAAAGACAATGCCATTGTGGGCTGAAACTGTGTGCTTGCAGCGAGTCTTTTGCAGACTCTGATTATTCAGGGGGCTTGGCGATCGAGATGCAAATTGTTTGCTTGGCCTCCAATTCCTGGCCTTCGATCTGCCTGTGGTGAAAACTGGCACGGCTTCACAAATCGCGCGACATGCATACAATGACGAGGATATACACATTGTTCTATTCTTCTACACGAACAACGCTCAAATGGTTAAAATTCGTCGGACAAAACGGCGGGGCCCGCCTAGCCTAAACAGCTCGAAAAGTTGTTGGTGGCCGGGTACCAGGACGACGAGAAATGTGGAAACGCCCAAATTCCCCTTCCCAGGTGGCATTTCAGGCACCTGTGGCTTAGCACCCCGCGCATACACAGCTTCGTAATTTGAGGCACTCCTTCACATCTGGAGGTCTAGACATAGCAAATCGAGACATTTGGGATGGCTGGGGGCGATCATGGATTTTCCGTTTGACAGACTGCTTATGAATACCAGCAATCTGATGGGTAGATCAAAATGTGCATATGTTCTAACGGCGTGGTTAAGTGGTAAGGAGGTTAACGTGGTAGAGGTTACCGCCTTTCCAAAACAACACAGAACATGGTTCCAAGCAAGGTTCCAAACGCCATGGTTAACACCGTGGACGTGGCAGCTCAAGTCTTCCAGGCACTCGATACCATCTGAGTGAAGTCCGCATTTGTCACCCAAACGCAAATCCTGTTGCAGAACGACAGTGATGATCAAAGGAAACCCCGAACAATCGTATGAATGGCTCAGCCTCACGTGCGTGATGAAACACTTCCCTCGCTGGCTGTCCATTGATTGCGTCGCGCAGCCACTACACATGCATCCTTCCTCAAGTGCAAGTGAGCAATTAATCAAGTGATCTCATGCAGCGGCATCGCATGGCGCGCCCTTTAGGAGTGCGGTACTGGACATTCCGCTCCGGTGACGACAGACATGTTTCAGAGAAGACGGCCCTGCGGAAACCCGTGCACCGGCTGTTTCACTGGGACAAGCGCATATTCCCGGGGAACTCGAGGCGATTCGCGCTCTTCCTCGGTGTCAGTCGCTATGGGTCTGAGCGGCTACTAACCACCCGCCGCCGACTCGGCCTGCGGGCCACATTTCTGAGATTGTCATTCTGACTGTTATCTGACTGTTTTCTGTTATCTGACTGTTTTCTGACTGTTTTCTGACTGTTTTCTGTTTTCTGACTGTTTTCTGTTATCTGACTGTTATCTGACTGTTATTCTCTTGTCATTCCCACTGTCATTTCTCCCTCGTGGGCCTGCCATCAGCCTCTCTAGTGGGCCAACGCGAAGCCTCTGCCGCGATAGGCGCCGGTGCTCGTAGCGCTGTGCTGGCTCGCGTCGGCTCGGGAGAGCGGAGCTTTGGCCAGACGTGGACCAAATTCCTCACCAACTCAGTGGGTACTGCACGCAGATGCGTCATAAGGAAGGGGCTACGCTCATCGGAGTTGCAATGGAAAAGCGGAAGAGCCCTGAACCCGGGCGGCGGAAACGGAACTCCAATCAGGAGGTACGGCCAAACCCGCAGCGAGTGTGGACCCCGGCCTCCGCACCCCACGTGCGACCCACACCCAGGGCACGCCCAGCACACAACCCCGGCGCCACGCATCGGCCCCCTGGCGGCCGCCACAATGCACAGCGGTGACTGGTGGCTCTGCGGGCTGGTGGCTCTGCGGGCTGGTGGCTCCGCGGACTTGTGGCTCTGTGCGGTTATCGGACCCTGGTAGAAATTCCTCCCGGCCGGGTGCAGGATACGCGTGGCCTTGGCTGATAACGAAAAAAGAAAAAACCCCAGACTTAGCCGTTCGTGCCTGGAGGCATAGGGGGTATAAAATGCTTCTCTCGTGCTGGGCACTTTTACGCACAGCGGTGGTCACAGGTTCGATGGTCACAGGTTCGATGGTCACAGGTTCGATGGTCACAGGTTCGATGGTCACAGGTTCGATGGTCACAGGTTCGATGTTCACAGATTTGATGGTCACCCTAGATTCCGGTTTGCTCTCGGCCGACGCCATCATCAGCAAAGCAGAAAGGCTCGTATCCAGGATCACCGGCATTGTGCTTTTGCTCGTGATCATCCCTGTGATCTTGGTGTTTCTCGTGGAGCTAGTGACCTACCTGGGCAGCCTTGTGCTAGCCTCCTTTCCACAGCCCATTGAGTCTTGCAGCACGAAGCTTCTTGAACAGGTGCAGGTGATGGTGCAGCACACAGGTGGGCAGAAGCAGGGTACGCCGGTGTACTTGAAGGCGCTCGGCCAGGTGACGTTCCCGATGTTCGTGAAGACCATGACGCTGGAGGACGACCACTTTTCGAGCTGAGGAGATCGATACGGGGAGAGTGGGACTCACGACTGCGCAAGTGGGCAGGACCCGGCGTTCGCGATGAGGAATTCCGCATCCCTGGGGATACGCCAGTAGATTATGTTTAGGCAAGACAAAATACACTACACTACTACACTACTATATTACTATATTACTATATTACACTACTCCACTGCAATACTACACTACAGAACTACACTATACTACACTACTACACTATAGTACTATACTACACTACTATACTACACTACACTGTAATAAACTACACTGTAATAAACTACACTATAATACACTACACTATAATACTACTATACTACACTACACTATAATACTACTATACTACACTACACTATAATACTACTATACTACACTACACTATAATACTACTATACTACACTACACTACATACCACACCGTCTTCGCATTAACTTCGCGCCTGCAGGACCAACGCACCTAATCTACTGGAAGCGATCAGCGAAGACTACCATCAACCACTACCGCCCACCCATGGTACAGTCCCTCTTCCAGATTTCACAGGCCCTATGTATCAAGCAAGCCGCCAGAATCGCAGATGTCGGCAACACGCCCTATCACATCATCAAGCCCATCCTTCGACGTCTCAACTCGAAGCAGCTTGCCGCCCTCGAGGAAAACAGCCCGTGCCTCATGCCCGAGACAGATGAACTTTGGGCGCTCTTGGTGGAAAAGGAGTTCGCTGACAGACCCTTCAACTCCACCCAGGCAAAGCTACTAAGCTCCGGCGAGGACGCCGCCATGCCCAACAGAGCCTTGTTCAAGCACTACTCGCAGGAGAAGGAGGTGTTCCTCGCCAGTTCTGCTCAGCGGCTACGGAAGCTAACCGACAACTTGAAAAAGGAGAAGTCCAAGAACTCCATTGTCCCCATAAAAGGCATCCTCAGGGACCCCTCCATCCGGCGTCGCATACCGCAGCCCCGGAACCCGCTAGCGGCCAGCTCGCGGCCAAAGTCGATTTTGGGCAAAGCCCGCAAGGACATTCTGGAGCGGCTGTTGATGTTTCGAGCACCGGCCTCTTTGTCTGACCCCAAGAACTCTCGGCCCGTGCGCAGGCCCGCTCACCCCAGCACTGCCAAGACCCCGGCGGTACCTGACATCACTGCCATTAACACTTTGAATCCGAACGGAATCTACCTGAAAGAACCCAGGCGGCTCGACCAGCGATCCCCCACTCAGACCCACACCAATCTGCATAGCAACAGCCGGCCTGCTGCCCCCGCCCAAAGCCGCCTTTCAGCTGAGGGCCACTCCCTGCTGGTCAGAGCAAAGAGGCCACCGTCTGTATTTCTCAACCCGCGCAAAAAGACCCGTCTGGTGCTGGCGAGTGCTCCAAAAGAGCCCATATACAAAGAGAAGCCGCGGCGGACGCCAACATTGCTGAAGTCGCCAGTCAAGTCGTCGATTTTTTACTGAGCCGTCGTTTCTACTGAGCCGTCGTTTCTACTAAACCGTCGTTCTACTAAACCGTCGTTCTACTAAACCGTCGTTCTACTAAGCCGTCGTTTTTAACCGGCCCTTTTCCTCAAGCCAACTCAACGCGGATCGAGCAATACAGTTGTTCGACGTGATCTTAAGGCTATTACATACATCTAATCAGAGTAACTTCGTCCGCTTTGTGCTCGAGCCAGCATCAGACGCTGGTCTTTTCGTGTCCCTCTTGACAAAGTCCTGAATCAGCCCCCTCTTGACTTGCTCATGGCCTATTATAGGCGATGTGCGCGTGGTGGAGACAGACTCGTTGCCAATCATGACGGTTTGCTTGTTGGATTTGACCCGCAAGCGGCCCTTGACCAACACGGACTCGGGGATTTTCGTAAAGCCCTCCTTGGAGCTCGACACCTTGAGACCTAGCGTCTGCATGATGGCTAGAACATCCGTATAGTTGCGCACGTGGAGAGGCTCGGTGGCCCCGCTCGAGAAGGCCAAACCCTTGCATCTGGCGGCCCGGATGAGCTGCAAGCAGTTGAAGAAAAAGTCCTTTCTGCTCAAATGCGCCGTTGTGCCGAGCTGCACTGAGGACTCGTAGCCCGCTGGGCCCGACACGAGGCCCGAGTAGCAGATCTCAAACTTGATGCCCTTGGCTAGGGCCAGCCCCACGGTCTTGTGCTTCAAAAAAAAGGGTAGCTTCGTGGACATGGGCAACGACACCAAGTCGACGTCTAGATTGGTGGTGGCGAGCTGCAAGGCCTTCTCCGTTGTGGGCAGCACCGCTATGAGGTCGAAGGCACCGGAGTTGTTGATCTTCAGGATGTTCTGGGTTTTTGCCGGGTCGTTGATGACGATGGTTATGCGGGAGAAAAGATGGATGTCTTTGAATGAGCCGAAGTGCCTGCGAAGCTCGGCCATTGGGATGGGGTTGAGTTTGTCTGGGGAGCTCAACGGGACCTTGGCAGACTCGCTGACGATGAGGTTGATGGCGATATAGCGGTAGCCAAAAGTGTAGAGCATGGCGATGGTGTTATGCAAATTGGTGATCTCCGCCTGCAGCGGTTTCACCGAGTAGTCGTGGCAGGGCCAGGGCACGTTCAAGTCATACATGGAGGTGTTTTTCGATGCGATGCGCAGTGAAGGTGGTTGGGGAAACGGCTTGTGCGGTAGTCAGCTAGGAGTCGCCAGAGATCTAGGGAGCAGCTAGGGAGCAGCCAGTATATAGGAGGTGTTTTATGGAGAGTAATTTTAGGCTTTTTTATAGGCCTTTTTACAGGCATTTTTCATTTTTTAGAACTGTTTCAGTCGTAGGTTTACTGGACCCGTCCAGCTGCTCGCCTTTTCTGCACTAAAGGTGCGGTTCAGAGATTTTACGAACCAAGAGTCATAAATCATGCATACTTCTTTCCAACCATCTTTGACTTTTCTCCGCATACGATCTGCTATGTTCGGCTAAACTCCACTGTTACCCCATCTGGGCAATCGATGGCGGCGTCGATGGCACAGGCGTCGATGCCAATGGCAATCGTTCCCAATGCGGTGCGGTGGGCGTGGCATTTGTCATCACATTTTGCACCCATTCGCGGAAGAATCGAGAACCAGCATCAAAGTGGCGGTGGCAAACGCTATAAACATATAAAGATCGGCCCAACGTTCAGCTCTGTTTGGTACCCATCGGCAAAGTTAAACTTCTGGTTCCTTCGCCCCGTCAACGCCACGACCTCGCGACTTCTCACCTCAATGGCCACGCTCCCGCACCGTCTTCTCATGACCAAAGTCGACCCCAGCACCAAGGAGCACGGGATCTTGAATCTCGGCGAAAACTGCCATCTCTGCAACGAGCTCGACTTCCTCCCGTTCCACTGTGAGTTCTGCAACGGCACCTTCTGCTCCAAGCACCGCAGCCTTGAGCTCCACCGTTGTGTTGGCAGAACACAGCGAGCCGCCTCGCCCTCCAACTACCACGGCCCCACGGCTGCGTCCCTCTTTCCCGACAGAGCCAAGCATCAGGATGCCTTGGACAAGCTGATTGCCGAGAAGAAGGCGGCGGCCACGACGCTCAAGGGCAACGGCACGAAGTCCACGCCCTTCATGAAGCTCACCAAATACTTGCATCTACAGCGCATGAAGCGAATGGAAGAGAAGCAGAGCTTCTCGCTCTTCGGCAAGCTGAAGGCCAAAGCACCCAACCCCGTGGTGGAGCTAGCCAAGATAAAAAAGGACGCCAAGGGCCCTCCAAACATCAAGCCCGACGACAGGGTCTACGTGCGGGTGCTATTTGTGGACAAGAACGACGACGACATAGAGGCTGTTGCGGCCAGGTCCTCCCTGACAGGCGTGTGGGTACTGAGCAGCTGGTCCGTGGGCCGGGCCTTGGACTCCATTGCTCTGACGCTCAATATCATGAACTACAACAGCTCGACGCAGAAGCCAGGCGAGAGACTCCACCTCTTCAAAGGTGACAAGGACGCCCCGGTAGCGCTAGCCATGGGACAGAAGGTGACGGCCGCCTTCGCAAACGGCCTGACGTTATACTTGATCAGAGGCTCCGAGCAGTGAGGTCGTCCATGGAACATCTTCGTGATGGTGAAAGGCTCCCAATAAAAGGAAAAATAGGCTCTACTTCAATATAGACTCCAGTCCAATAAATGCTCCGTCCAATAAATGCTCCGTCCAATAAATGCTCCGTCCAATAAATAGGCTCCATGGCTTTTCGACACGAGAGGTGAGTGCACTGGCAAAGTGGGTGCTTCTGCGCGAAACTGCACCTCCAGATCTTAACTAAACCACCAGCTATGGCAATCAACGCTCATGTCAAGACGGCCTTGGTCACGCTCACGTGGTTTCCCGTTCTCTTCACGGCCCTCGACCATGTGTGCCTGCCGTGCCAAATCTCCGGCTCCTCCATGTCTCCCACGTTTAACCCAGGCACAGACTCCACCACCAAAGACGTGGTTCTCATACGAAAGTTTAACTTGAAGAAACCACACTCGCTCAAAGTCGGCGACGTGGTGATGTTTCGCTCCCCAACAGACCCCGAGCGGCTCCTTACAAAGCGGGTCATAGGCCTCCAGGGCGACTTGATCTTCCCGCGTGACCCCAACTACCCAAAGAAGCAAGCGCTCATACCGAGGAACCATCTTTGGGTGGAGGGAGACAATGCATTCCATTCCATCGATTCGAACACGTTTGGCCCCATCAGCCAGGGGTTGGTGGAGGGGAAGGTTTCTACAATCATTTGGCCGCCTGGAAGGGTGAATGCTGACATAAGTTCTGGCGGAAGAGATGGTCGGGTCAAAAGCGTGAATGCGTTGGAATAGCGTGGCGTGACATAGCGTGGCCTTGAAATGGCCTATGCTTGTGAGGCGTCTGCTTGCGCCCGATTTAAAATCTCGTTTCGGCGCACCATGTATGGGTCAACTCTGGGCTGGTCTTTCACCCTCCCAAACCACTTGCCTCGCGAGAGTCTTATGCCGTCGGTGAAGCGATACTCTAATAATGTTTCTTCATCTCGGCATTGGTCGCCATGAAGATCGCCTGCACAAGTGTCTTTTGGCACCCACAACAGCAAAAAGGGCCGGAATACCCAGTCATTGAAGTGCTTGAGTCGGAGCCCTTTGGGGTACTCCCTCTCCAAAATTTTTTCGAATGCATTGGGCACGGCTGCCCTAGCCCCCTCGAAATGTGTCTCGACGAGTGGGCCTAGCTCATCAACGTGATAGATATGGTTGCTCTTGCAGTTGACCAAATGGCCTTCTTCGCAGCTACTCATCTCTGCATCTTTGAGTTTTCGATGATATTCAGCCATGACAGGGGAAGTGGGGGCTGCAGACTTAGTGGCAACTGTGTACTCTGGATCAAACACTGCGTGGAGCCTCACCGCCGACTCAGTTGATTGGAGCACAGCCTGTCGATGTGTTGTCGACAAGGCGGTGATGTCCACATACATGCCGGTCTGAATGTCAATGAATCTGGCATCTATAACATTCGTGGCAGAGTCCACGCTTCGGTCAGTGAAATGAGGACTCACGTCGATCAAGTACAGATGTGCGCCCGAAGTATGGGGGTCCGTGCAATCCACAACGATTGTTTGGTTGAAGCATGCCAAAGCGTACAAGCTTTTGAGTGTCACTTGAACATCCATGTCTTCGTCCCACGGCATGCTTAGACCGTTCCAATACCACCCAAGAAGACTTCCGTGGGCAAGCCATGTCTTCAAGCCCGAGACTCGGCTATATCTGAGCCACGCCCGGGCCACGCGGTGGAGCACCGTCCTGCGCTCCAAGCTAGAGAGTGTTTTTCGGAAGAACCTCCAGTCATAGTGCGACCCGACACTGGTGCCTAGCAAGTGAGCCTCGTGGAAGTATTTTTGGTGTGCAGCCAAGCCAGAGCGGGCTTCGCTGGTCTCTTGATGCTGAAAGTCACTGGGGGTGATCTCTTTTGCGTGTGCAGAATCGTGGCTCTCTAAAACTCGGAGGCCGCTTCCTGCCCTGGCCTCAAGCGTGCTCCATCGCATACGCATGCGGTCCACTTGGGTGGTGAGCTCGATCTGGCACCCGCGTGTCTCTTGGCAGTATGATTTTGCAAGAGAAAACTTTTCCCCGGGTGATAGATTTATGTGGAGAGCCTTTTCGGTGTGATGGTCCTGCATCAAACCCAATATGAGAAGCTTTGCAGGCACCTCTGCACGAGATAGATAGTTCCAAGCCAAAAACATTCTGCGTTGTGGCGAGCAAGGCTCGTCGATGCTATCAGGAGTCTTGGTGCCATCGTGGAGGTCTTTCTCTCCCTCCAACGGCACAAAAAAATAGTCCGTCCAGTTGAAAGGTAGGGAGATGAACTCTTCCCCTGCTGCGAGAAACTCTAGTAGGCGGTGTAGCCATAGAGCAGGCAAAAGTCTGGAGTCGTAGCCAAGATGTGCGGCCCAAACATCCGACTTGCCAATGTCACGATGGGTGTTTCGCCAAAAACGGTCCACGTCAGTGTTGGAGAACTCGTCAGAGAACTGCCGTAGCTTGTACCACACCAGAAATACTATGAGAAGCACACCGAGAAGGCGCCCTTTAACCACGCCCATGGTAGGTGACGCTGATGCGCGCTACGAATGGAGCTAGAGAATACAGGCGTTCATGGGTGCAGGTTTAGTTAGTACGTCATATTGACAGTACGGGTATAGGACAGTATAACACAGGCACAGTATAGCACAGGCACAGTATAGCACGGACACAGTATAGCACAGACAAGTATAGCACAGTAAGGACACACCTACTCTATATCTCTCAAAAGGTGTATCCCACATGTGTGTATCTTCAAGAAGATGTCCCTGTCGTTGGTCAACTCCACCAAATTCTTCGGCACAATCTTCAGGCGCCGCAAGTACCTCTCGTTATCGACGCCGCTCCGCCTAGACTCCTCTAGGTGATCCTCGACCTTGCACTGGATCAAGGATATCATATCGGTCACATACATCAACACTAGCTCCCAGGCAGAGAGCAACAGCGCCTCCGAATCGCATGCCACCAAAAGCGCATACTTGCGCTCGCCGCCGCGGGCATGCACATCCGGGACGCTGAACACCTTGCTGATGCAATAGCCATTGGTCACGTCGCCATGGAACAACGGCTTCAGCGGATCTGCCACCGCCTCCACCGAAAGGCACCGCATCACTAGCTTCATGAGGCACGTGTATAGCTTCTGCCGGTGCGGATACCGCGTGGAGATGTACAACTCCAGGGCGGGTTGACCCGGCCCATGGAAGCGATCGTGGGCTGCAGGCTTCACGGCCACCGGCGGGTCCTCGATGGTGCTCAACACACTGGTGGAGCCGTTGGGAAGTAGCAACGAGCAGCTGTCACACAGGGAGAACGCAGACGATGGGAGCACGGTGTCGGCGGTCTGTCTCTGGGTGCAGAGGATGGTGGAGGGCCCGTGGATCTCGCAAAAGTGGGCTAGGCAGAACACATAGTTCGACATTGCGTGTCAGGAGGTGCTCGTGCCAGTCGACAGACAGCCATCAATATGCCAGTGCGGCTGAGCTGGAGCAGTCGCTTGATAACACTGCGACCGGCGTGCGGAGGCACGGGTGCGCTGTATGTCTGGGGACGTCTTCCGCCTGGCTCCACCCCGCCTCACCAGCGTCGAGCATGTCTGCACCGCTTCTCCGGGACCTCACGCAGGTCAGCTTCCTCAACGTCACCCACATGGAGCACTACCAGGTGCACGTCCGGGCGCCAGGCTTGGCCGACCCGGACTTCCACGCGTTCTTTACCATCCACACCCACGAGGACCGCCTTCTCTACGTGAGCGAGACCACGGTGGCAGCCAGGCATGCCCGCTTCGGCCCCTTCTGTCTAGCGTCCGCCTCCAGGCACACGTGCAAGATCACGCTACTGCTCTGGATCCAGTGCCCCGGCTCGCACCACTACAACTTGTTTTCCGAGCTACGCCTTGATCTACGCAACCTAGTACGCACACTGCGCTGCCACAGCCACGGATTCTCTGACAACGCCGCAGTGTGGAGCAGCCTGGACGCCCGCTTCTGTCTAGCGTCCCACTTGCGGGCACACGAGGCGCCCAGGCTGGATGCCCACGACACGCGGGAGAAGCTCTCCTACACGGTTGACGACATACGACGTTTGGGCAACTTGATGGCGGGAGTCCGGGACTTCCAGCTCACCAAAAACGCCGCCTCGGCCGAAATCAACTCGCTTCAAAGCACCGCCAACTCCGACGAGAAAAGCACCCAGGAGCTCAGACACAGGTCCGAAGCCTTGGACGCGTTGCTAACGAAGCAGGGCTCGAAAATCGACATGTGCAGCTCGAAAATCTTTGTCGTCAAGAATAAATGCAAGGAAATTGACACGGCAATCAAGCAGAACTATCCTCTATTCAAAAACCTATGTACGGAGCAGCTTGAACTCGTCGAGTCCCGCATCCCGCCCATCTACGAGACCTTGGAGCAGTCCACGTTTCCCGACTTGCTCCAGTACATACGGCGTTTTGTCGCCGTGTTAGAGACTGCTTATCCCATAGACTTGCTCGCCACCACGGGCCGCTATTGCATAGTGGGCCTTGAGTTTCCCACCAGCATCCGAGAGATCCTTTCCATGTGCTACTCACGGGGCTCCACACTAGCCGTCCACGGCAGCACCGAGGTGGACGAGCTGCCGATATCGATAGTCAACGCCGGCATATCACATATCGCCTCTCTCATGACCATACTAGCATCTATCCTCGGTATACCCTTGAAACACGAGATAGCGACGAGTGGCTCGAGAAGCTACATTATCAAGTCGGAGGTTCCAATGGCCCCAGACAATGAGGGTCAAGAGAAACACCCGGAAACTCAATACCCCCTCTTCTATGATGCGGAGGATACGCAGAAGACTGCCCGGCTCTCCGGATCAGAGGAGCACGAAGTGAAGAACGTCAAGTTCGAGACCGGCCTTCTGCTCCTCAAGCACAGTCTTCTCCAGCTCTCTGCGGACATCACTGGCCTCTTTTCCCAGTACCGGGGGGAGTCTTTGAAGTCCATTGCTGCCGTTCCCCTCGAGTGCCAGGACAACTTCTTGTGGCACCTACACTTTCTTCTTTTGTATGTCACGGCTACATGAATGGCGCAGAGTTAGCTATCATGAATTGATTACAGATATGTATGCCGTGCAAACCCGGATGTGCATTGGTATTTGGTGATCATGACGTCGTGGCGCTCACAAGAGAGCGACCGCAAGAGCTCCGATGAGTGCTCCGCCTGGAACAATCATTGACACCCCTGCACTATCAGCACTGGAGGACGAGCTGGAAGACCCAGAGGCAGACCCAGAGGCAGAGGCCGCAGCAACAGAGCCCCCGGCATCGGCCTGGATTCTCGAGTACCATGGCAACTCTGAAGCGAAGGATTTCAACGACGTTATGTTGATGTCGTCATCGTTCAAAAGCGTGGTATATGAGTCGTCGGTGTAGGTTCTGACTTGCCTGGCCAACTGTGTGAGTCCGGAGGGGACGTTTCTTGCAGTCAAGAAGTATGCCACATAATCTGTCCTGTGATTCTTGAAGTCACCGACCACAGCGGTCAAGAAGCTGGCGTCGTTCTCGTCTGCGGCTAAGCCGGTTGCCAGGAGGGCAGCTATGGAGAGTAGGGTGGAGGGTCTCATGGGCGAAGGAAATAGACAGGAATTCTGGAAGTATACAACAATAGCCAAGGGACCCGCTGCCTTATATACTGGTCGAGCTCCACTTACGCTGCGGCTCGAGCTGCGCTGCGTCGCTGCGTCGCTGTGTACCGAACCCTATACTACTTCAGGTAAAGATCCGGGTGTCCTGCACACAACAAACGTCAGGCCCTCGGCGCGAGCAACGCGGGCTGGGATATAAAAAGAAACCGGGGCTGTGCTCCCGCAACGACGCAGGCCACGCGGGTCGGACGCTGCACGTTCCCAGCAGGAGGCTTTGTATACAGGAGAAGAGTATACACACTAGGTTGGGAAGTGGATGGCGTTTCGGCTTTACTCAGGTGCAACTGACGTGTATCGTGTACCCCACTACGCGCAAGGAAGCCCTCCACGCACGCACACGAGCGGTCGCGTGCGCGACCAAGCCTCCTTCCCCTCCTCAGGCCTCGTCCGGCACGTGACACTGGGCACTGGTTGCAAGAATGCTTGACTGTCCAATGTCAGCTGAGGGCATATCGAACATTGCAGTTCATTGTATTATCATCTTATGTTACAGTGCTCGCAACTTGTCCTCTTGAGGAGCAGAAGAGTTTCTGCAGAGCCCGACAGGTTGCGAACAAACCCTCCGCGTATGTCTCAGGTCGGGCGAATCTCCGACTAGATCTGGAGAAGCCCTAGTTTGTAAGCATCACTTATTCAGACTTCATCTCTGGTGGGGAAATTCACAGCAAACAGCTTTGAAGCACCTCTAAGCGGCCTAAGCGGCCTAAGCAAGCCTCTAGCAAACAACCTCTAAGCAAGCAAAGCTCCCCCCGCAAGACACAAGTTTCTTCTTGAAAAGTGAACCTTGTACACCGGGGTCTTCTTTGTGAAGTATGCAGTCATGTGGTCTGCCGTGGCCACGATTTCCTTTCGGTTCACCTTCTCGGATCCCTTTTTGACACCCTCGCTGTTTCCTGTTCCCATGTTGTTTTGCGAAGAGGCTAAATCTCCTGAGAACGCCTCAGGCAATGGACCTGCGTCGGGCGTGTTTCTTTTGATATCCCACACCCTCACGGTATTGTCTGCACCACCACTGACCAACACACTCCCATCACGCGAGAAGGCCAATGAATAGATCGAGCTTCTGCCGTGCCCCCGCATCGTTTTCATTCTTCTCCCCGAGCCGATGTCCCAAACGTTCACTACACTATCTTCTCCTGCACTTGCAAGCCATCTCCCGTCAGGAGACACCGCGACTGTGTTCACCGGTCCGGTGTGGCCCATGAAGATTCTCACGGCATGACCTGTTTGGACATCCCACATCCTGCATGTTTTGTCCGACAGCCCGGTAAAAACATAGTTGGAATTGGGGTGGAACTCCACACAGTCAACATCGTTTATATGTCCAGCAAAGATGCGCAACGGATAAATATGATCGGTGGCCCAAAGCCTGGCCGTCTGGTCGTGAGAGGCAGTAGCGAAGTAGTGCCCGAGAGGCGAGAACTTAACGTCCCACACAGGCTGGTTGTGCCCTTTGTAGGAGACTAATGCGGTGTATGTGTCCAACGACCATAGTCTGGCAGTTTTATCCTCAGAGGCCGAGATCAAGTACCTGTTGTCCGGAGAGAATGACATACCGTAAACTGGGCCACTGTGGCCAATCAATTTCCGAGTATTCGAATTGTTATGCTGATCTCTCTTGCAAAGTGATTTGAGTGGTCTTCCATCAAGACTCCAGAGCTTGATGTAACTGTCTTGGAACCCTCCAGCCACCAAGTTGGAGTCCTGGTTGAATTCTAGGCATGTAAGGTCGTTTTTTGTGTTGTGAAATGTGTACATGCACACGGAGGGAGCGCTGGCTTGGATAGCGCCCAACTTGATTTTGGAGCGAGAGTCTTCGACTGCCAAAATCATTCGCTTGATATCGCTGGCGTCCTTTATTGGCAAGGGGATAGAGTCGGACGCAGGCGAGTCGGTTTCTGGTGCATTCATCTCTTCGAATTCTTGTACTAACGTCTTCCCGTTCACCGGAGAGGAGTTTTCGTCTTTGACTTTGAGTTCCGCTTCCAATTCTTTTTCTACTTCGGGCTCCAAGGGCATCTTACCCAACAACACGGATTGCTCGTTGAACTTCTCTATCTCGTTTGTGTTGGCAAGATACCCAGGAATGCCCTCCGTAGGGTCCGCTTCGCCCTCACGGTCGATTCTGTCGGGCTTTGTACTGGATATGACGGGATTCAAGTACTGGTTGATGATTCGAATCAACACCGCACCACCCACGGCCTCATTTTCGTGGAGAAAGTAGAGCAACAAGTTCATAGTCGTCTTGGACACCAAGATCCTATACTTGTTTGTTCTGTAGGCTTGAGATAATTTGTTTTCTCTCAAATGTTCCGGCATGGATATACCCGCTAGCTTCTGGACCTCCTCCCCATGTAGTATCTCGTGGTCGCCTTTGAACTTGTCGTAGAATATCTTAGCGTCCTTGGGGTAGTGCTTGGACACGAGCTCAAGGTAGCAGTGAACAAACAAAGGGTACAACAACCGCGTCAACTCGGGCTTGTACAAGTCCAAAGACGTCTCCACCCAGCCCCGCAATATATTGTAAGCACGATTGTATATCTCCGGGTCGTTTTCGCGGCGCAGCTTCTCTTCCTCGTCCCTAAGCATTCGCAACTCTTTCTCCTTGGCCAAGTGCAACTCGCGGTCCTTCGTTTCCCGGAGCTCGCGCTCAGTTCTGAGAACTCTCTCTCTCAAGTCCTTGAGTTCTCCCTCAGACTTGGGGAACTTGCCGTCTTTGTAGGGCTTCAGAATCTCGCTGGGCCCCGTGATGGGCGTGGTGGCCGGAGAGATGGAGGGCGCTGCGGCGGTGGGAGAATTTGTGCTTTCCAAGCGAAACATGGCCTCAGTTTTGTGGAAGCCTTTCTTATTTAGGTACTCCATGACAATCCGGTTGAGGTCTGCCTGGGTGTACTGCTGCTGGCCACGGTTGCCCTGAGGCTTCTGGGGCTGCGGCACATTCTGGGGAGCCGAGTTCTGTGCCATTGAAGAAGACCTGGATTGATTGCTGGCGGCGACGCGACGGTGCTTTGGAGGTGTAGGCGTTGATTTTTCTCTGGTATGGGGTTTCGCGTTGGGCTGCGCACGACCCACCTTTACTAGGCTACACCATCGCGGGACGCTGCGGTTGTGAATGCCAGCTGCTGCGGGCCGCTCGCTGTGAAGGCTGCTGCGGAGCCCTGCGTGCCAGTGCTAGGTGCTGCGGACCACGGGCTTGGCCGTGTCCCAGGGCCCCTGTAGCTCGTTCTTGTACCGCTGCAAGAAGGCAAAGTACGACGGGAGCCCGAACAGCACGAAGGCAACAGCGGCAAGGTAGCAGAGCACCACGTTAGCCCCATGGGTCACGTAGAGCATGGCGGATTGCGTGCAGAACACAAACGCCATGGCGCAGTAGTGGAGCCAGAGCAGTGTCTTGCGGAGGTGGAAGTCAAGCAGCGGCGCCAAGACCGAGATTTGTATGGAGAACACGAGGTACGAAAACACGCTCATGGACGTCTGCAAGCGCGACGCCATGACAATGGCATTGGCAAAGGACAAGTTGGTAGACAAGATGGACTTGTACAGCGTGCGGAGCTCCAACGAGTAGTCGTGGCACACGACATTGGCGCATGTCAAGATGAACAGGAGCGCCCATATGGAGTCCAGAGACGTGGACCGGGTCAAGGAGCGCAACGCGGGCGAGAAAAGCAAGAGAAGCATGCAGATCACCATGTACAGCTTCACCAGGCTCAAGTCCAACCCCGCCGGAGGGCTTAGTAGACAGAAGCCGGCCAATGCCAACGACGAGTATAGGGTGGGTACATAGGCATTCCAGATGCCGCTGTGGATGGCGGAGAAGTTGAAGTTGATGATGAGGAGAAGCAGTCCGTAGAAGGCGATGAGCGAGAAGTCGCTGAAGAGCTTGTAGGGGGAGTACTTGGCGACTGTGGTGTTGCGCTTGAGCTGGTCCAAGAAGGAGCTGTCGGTGTAGTTGTCGGGGTAGGGCTGGGCCAAGTAGAGGAGCTTCTTCCACCTGCGGTCTCCGGGCGAGTGCGACATGTCTCGTGGCTGGGAGTTTCCAAAGGGGGCCAAGAGGAGTGCCAGGCCGGGGTGGCCTGCACAGCGAGGCTATAATGAGGTACGGGTGCCCACGATGTACGGGTGCCAAGAGGTACGGGTGCCCGCGATGTACGGGAGGCCCGCGACACATGGCGCTCAAGCACCGCTGCACCAAGCGCTATGGACAAGGACTACCCCAGGTCGCAGGCGGCCTCGCACAGCCGGAACAGGTCGCTGCTATCGCGCACCACCACCAGTCTCACCGACAGGGTATCGGTGCTGGATGCACAGAGTGTGCCCACAGTGGACCAGCTCTCGACCGCACGCGCCAGCGTCAACATGTCAGACAAACTATGGACGCAGATCGATGTGTTGGACGACGTGCGGGCCATGGCGCAGGAGGTGGAGCGCAGCGGGAGCTTCTTCAACGACGACTTCTGTGCGCGGCTCTTGGAGCTCAAGGAAACGCAGTCCGGGCTCTTGGAGAAGGTGCTTCGGCACCAGGAAGAGAGCGACCGGGCACGAGAGGTGCGCAAGAGCCATGCCCGGCAGAACTCGGGGCTTGTGAACAACGACGAGGACAGATTGGCGCAGGAGCAGGAGTACACGCGGCAACGCATGGCGGAGTTTTTCTCGTCCACGAGTAGGGGCTCGGCGGACCCGGCGCAGACGAAGAACTTTGACGATTTGAAGGAGTATGTTTCCGAGGTGAAGCATAGTCTCAGCGAGGTGGGCGACAAGATGCAGGCCTTCGATGGGACCAAGAGGAAGCTCTGGTAGGCGTTTGGTAAGAGATTAAGGATGAAGATGAGATGAAAAGAGATGAAAAGAGATGAAAAGAGATGAAAAGAGATGAAAAGAGATGAAAGAGATGAAAAGAGATGAAAATTAAAGAAATTTGAGACTAAAGATATCATAGATTGTTAGGTTCTTTAGTAACGTCAGGTGCGTATTGCGTGGGCATTCAGTGATGATCCTGCCATTGAAGGCGAGGATCGGGGTTTATATAATCTTTTGGACAGCCCCTTTCCGCTGATCCGGCAGGGGCTATTCGACCGACTCGGGCTGATACCCCGAGTCTCGGACCAGGCGAGCCCTTGCGTCTAATGGAGGAGCGAAGGTGTACCGTCCTAATGGGGTAGTGTGCTACCCATGTCGGATCTAAAAGACTATGAAATTATAAAAGTTTGTAAGAGTTTGTGAAGATTGAAGAGGTCAGAAGGTCATAGATTGTAGGACTTAAAAGAGACTACATAAGATTATAAGAAATGGTTAGAGGGATTAAAGATTAAAGATATGTGAGTTCATAAGAGATTTGAAATTGTACATTTTTGACATTGTAAGAGATTTGAAGTATGAATTGTAAGAGATACTGAAGGTAGTGTAGGATTGTGCTAAAGTTTAAGATGTATGGTGGAGAAAAACTTACAAAAGACTGTAAGAGACTATTCAAGAGATTGTGTTGATTATGTTAGTGTTGTTAAAAATGATGTTGGAATGATGTTAGAAAAAAGTAGAAACTATGTTCAGGATTGTGTTAGAGATTGGTAAGGAGTATCACAGAGATTGCAGAAAATTGTGTAGGAATTGTTAGAGATTATCAGAGATTGTAAGAAGTTTTTAGATGAGAAGTTATGAGAGGTTATGAGATTTGAGTGATCCTAGGTATTATAAGATTATGAGTGTTTAGACTCTTTGAGAGATTTCATGACTTTTTATTGGCGTTTAATATAGAGATTCGAGATTATTCGAGAGATTGTGAGATATATAAGTAACTACAAAAGCGTTTTTAAAAATTTTGTACGAGATTATCAAGAAATTGTTTGCGTTATAAAGATATTACGTTAGATAGGTAAAAGTTAGATGAGATTGTAGAGATTTATATTGGGTTTGCTTTCATAGTCTGTATAGCTGCACACTTGATCCTCTCGTGCAGAACACTGAATTGATGCCCTGTGGCTTATAACCGTGACAAACAGAAGATTAGTTGCAGAAATACCGGCAGATAAGCTAGGCGGAAGGTCTGTCACCGATGAGAATTGTATCAATGCATGCTGTACGTCTTGGGCATAGCCAAGCGAAAGCAGAACAAGACAGCAAGAAAAGATCCTGGAAAATATCAAGAAAAGATTAGAAAAGATTAGAAAAATTAAAAAAGATTAGAAAAATCAGGCAAAGCGGCGAGCAATGAGAGTGTAGTGGGTGTAAGGAGCCTCACAGTAATAGCCCAGCAACTCACCAGAATCATAGGTAACCTCGGACATGAAGAAAACACACACATAATGGGATATGTTCCGTTCGCTGGCACCGCTTCGGACATACGCATCGAGGCACTCGTACCGTGGCAGCCATGGGGCGTTGGCCGAAGCGACGTAGGTGCTAGTTACCGGGCCCCAGGTCCTTCAATCTGATGGGGCACTAAGGAGGGATCAACTATGGGGTTTCTTCTGAGAAATTGAATGAAACGAGAATACTAGCAGAATTTAAGGTTAGACTTGACGAGCAGAGTTGAATAAGACCGGTGGCACGATCCTGTAATTACTGTGCTCCTGTTTGACCCTCTGTTGATAACCCCCTATAGACATAATTCCACCTACGCTGTCCGATTAGACTGACCGTACTGCCAGGTGTGGCAGAAGGTTCCAGATGAACCTAACCTTGAGGCAGCACACCGAAGACCCATAAGCTGTTTCTCAAGGATCATGAATACAGATTTGAAACGCACAAGACGCAGTCTATTATTATTATTATTATTATTATTACTACTACTACTACTACTACTACTACTACTACTACTACTACTACTACTACTACTACTACTACTACTACTACTACTACTATTACTACTACTACTACTACTATTACTACTACTATTACTACTACTACTACTACTACTACTACTACTACTACTACTACTACTACTACTACTACTACTATTACTACTACTACTACTACTATTACTACTACTACTACTACTATTACTACTACTATTACTACTACTACTAATACTACTACTACTACTGTCAGATCCGCACGGCATTTCATACCCATGACCACAATATTAGCTTCGCAGCTCTATTAGACGTATGTACCGAACCACGGCGTCTTAACCACAGACCACCCACACGCCTCCTATTCTGATAACTATACAAATCTGACTCTCGGGAGATCCATCAACGAATACACACCTGATACCAGAGTTACTGCACAATCTTACAATTACTACACCACTGTTACTACACTACACAGGCCTACCCAGATCCAGCCCGCTAGGATGGCGGTGCATGCAGTAAAATGCAGTCGTAGTGAGTATTCAGCCACGCCCACTCACTCCTCGCTAACCTCTAAGCCCCAGTAGTAGCCACCTTCGGCTGCCACACCCTAGCGCTACAGCACCCAAGCACTCAGAGACGCATCACTACACTCAGAAGTCTTACGTCGCACCGACCTTCCCAGCCTACTGATGCGCAGCTGCTCACACCATTTTTTAGCACGACTGCACCGGCACTCTGGGGTGCCTCGCCAGCATCCCCGCGCACGTCAGCCCATGCGCGAGGCACAAGCTATTATGTCCCGAGAAAAAAAGCGCTCGAGCCACTATGCGCTAGCGGCAGCAGGCGCATTGCCAGGCGGAGCCCCCATACTATTTTTTTCCATACCGGCCTCCTGGCAAAAAGGCATTTCTCTTGCTTCTTTCGTGCTGGTGCTCGCTGCGTGCCGCTGGCTGCAACCATCGGTCGGTCACGTGAAGGTCGCCTTGGACCCGAAAGGCCCGGTTGTATGTACGGGCGACGTCAACAGGGGCGTGCCGTCGGGTTTTCTGGGGACTGTGGGGGCCGGGTTCATCCGGCCACGGGCGTTGGTGGCTCGCTTTGAAGTCCGAGCACGCGACTCGGATAAACACCGTGCATAAATTCTGGTCCCACTCTGGAGAAGCCGGGGAAGCTTCCCGTGGCCTGGAGCATGCGTCCTGCGTCTGCACTGGCCGGGCCGCCCACCACGCCCCGGCGCCAGCAGAACAAAGCCACCTTGGGGTCGTGTCGGTTGGTGATCATGCACCCCGCTGCAAAAGCGCGGAGGGAAAACATCCGGATCCAAATCTGGCCTGCTTGCAGGACGCGGCCAACAATTGTTCCGGCGACACCAGCTACGCCCAGCACGGACGACAGCGCTACAGCCCCGGCAAAGGCCCACAGGGCGCTCGTCGAGACGGACCCGCCGCAGGAGCACTCCGCGGGGCCCCCGAAAAGCCTCCGCCGCCGCGCCGGTCCCCCACGCCCCCGGGGGCCCCAAGTTGGCCCCAAGTTGGCCACGTTTGTTTTATGCGCTTGTGGAGTGCACACATAGCATGGAGTGGGCGCATTCGCATTATTTAATAGGAAAATTTCTCTGCAAAAACTCACGTCTGCAATTTTTCAGCTCACACACAATGGTTAGATTAGGTCCAAAAGCTCCTCAGCACAGAAAGGGTACGTTCTCCGACGTGCCCCAGAACATCCTCGACGAGATCAAGGAGTTGGAGCAGATGCTCACGGTCTCCGGCGACGTCTTGAAGAAGATCACTAAGCACTTCATCACCGAGTTGGACAAGGGCTTGTCCAAGGCCGGCGGCAACATCCCCATGATCCCCGGCTGGGTGCTCGATTTCCCTACTGGTAAGGAGACCGGCGACTACTTGGCCATCGACTTGGGAGGCACCAACTTGAGAGTGGTGTTGGTCAAGTTGCTCGGCAACTCCAAGTTCGACACCACGCAGTCCAAGTACGCTTTGCCCAAGCACATGCGGGAGGCGTCCGCCGACGAGTTGTGGGGCTTCATCGCCACCTGCTTGCAGAAGTTCGTCAACGAGTTCTTCCCCGACGGATGCAAGGAGCCCTTGCCGCTCGGCTTCACCTTCTCGTACCCCGCCTCGCAGGACAACATCACCGAGGGCGTGTTGCAGAGGTGGACCAAGGGCTTCAACATCCCCGGCGTCGAGGGCCACGACGTGGTGCCCATGTTGCAGGCAGCCATCGAGAAGTTGCAGGTGCCGGTCAAGGTTGTGGCGTTGATCAACGACACCACCGGAACGCTCGTGGCGTCCATGTACGCCGACCCCGAGACCAAGATGGGCCTCATTTTCGGAACCGGCGTCAACGGCGCCTACTACGACGTGTGCGGCAAGATCCCCAAGTTGGAGGGCAGATTGTGCGACGACGTGACGCCCGAAACGCCCATGGCCATCAACTGCGAGTACGGCTCGTTCGACAACGAGCACGTGATCTTGCCCAGAACCTCGTTTGACATCCAGATCGACAAGGAGTCGCCCAGACCCGGCCAGCAGGCGTTCGAGAAGATGATCTCGGGCTACTACTTGGGCGAGTTGTTGCGGTTGATCTTGCTCTCGTTGGCGGACGACAAGAAGTTGATTTTCGTGGGCCAGGACTTGAAGAAGTTGCACGAGCCCTACGTCATGGACACGTCGTACCCCTCCAAGATCGAGGAGGACCCCTTCGAGAACTTGTCTGACGTCGAGGAGTTGTTCCTCAACGGCTTGGGTATCGAGACCACGTCCGCGGAAAGGAAGATCATCAGGAGATTGGCCGAGTTGATTGGCGAGAGATCCTCCAGGTTGTCTGTGTGCGGCATTGCTGCCATCTGCCAGAAGAGAGGCTACAAGACTGCGCACTGCGCAGCC
Organism: Metschnikowia sp. 03-147.1; assembly: GCA_002370795.1. NCBI lineage: Eukaryota > Fungi > Ascomycota > Pichiomycetes > Serinales > Metschnikowiaceae > Metschnikowia > Metschnikowia sp. 03-147.1. The sequence goes on along the minus strand of NKZR01001463.1, from coordinate 53,636 downwards.
GACGGTTCGGTGTACCAGAAATACCCTGGTTTCAAGGAGAGAGCCGCCGCTGCGTTGCGGGACATTTTCGAGTGGACGTCCGAGGAGGACCCCATCGTGATTGTGCCTGCCGAGGACGGATCTGGAGTGGGCGCTGCAGTGATTGCTGCATTGACCGAGGCTAGATTGCGTGCCAACAAGAGTGTGGGAGTGTTGACGAAGTAAAGCTACATAATGAGTATACGTTAAGACATGATAGAGTGACGAGAGTGATGTAATAGTGAGCGAGTGACATGATAGAGTGACGAAAGTGTAATAGAGAGCGTAGAGTGACATGATGGAAGAGGCCATGGCCCTGCATCCAGCCTCGCGAACTGAACATACCTTCGCTCCGCCCTAATCTACCAATCCAACACCAGCCATGGAGAAACCCCGTTTCGCCGGGTCACAGCCACTAGCCTTGTCAATCGACGACATTGCCGCACCGGGCCCGTCTCCGGGCTCCATCAGCTTACACGCTGCACAGACGCTTCAGAGTCTTGAACAGGCTCTGGGGCAGGATTTGGACAGCGAGGTTCTGCAAGAGATTCTGCACGACGAGGCTCTGCAAGAAGAGATTCTGCACGACGACTCTGTTCTGCACGACGACTCTGTTCTGCACGACGACTCTGTTCTACACGACGAGTCTGTTCTGCACACTTCGTATACGTCGGAGGCCAGTGTGATTACGTTCAATTTCTGGAGCATCTTGGCCCGCGGCGCCATCAACGTCATTCTCCCATTCATCAATGGAATAGCGCTTGGGTTCGGCGAAATCTTGGCCCACGAAGTGGGTTTCAGATACGGCTTCCTCGGCGCACGTGTGTACCCTCCATCCAGAATGCAGCGGAAGCCAGGCTCCAAGTTCATATAGGTACGAGTGTTAGATGGGTGTAGAAACCCTTCAATAGTTCACTTAGCGTCGCAGCCTTCATAGCGTCCCAGCCTTTCCTGTAGTGTTGTCACACAACGTTCTTGTCACAGTGCAACTCGTAAAACCGGTCTTTTCCGATCGGGTACCGCCTGGTAGACTCACAAAAGAGGCACTGGTGCACGAGCGTGTCTGCCTTCAGGCTTCCGTTCAGCGCATTCTCCACTACCGCCAGCATGGTGATGCCCGGGATCATCACCGTGTTGCACACTTTGCACATCTTCCGCTTGAGATGCGGCAGTAGGCGTAGCACCGTGCGCTTGGCCACGAGGTCCACGTTTCTCGCCATCATCCGCGCCATCTCCGGCATCTGGTGCACGGAGTAGAAGCTCGCGGCCTGGAAGAGGTACGACGTGCGGGCGTAGGGGTCCCTGTGCACCCTCGGGGTCTTGGCCTGCTTGCCCATGGCGCCGCATGGGTGGGAAACATCGAGCTAGAGAGCGCATCACGTGCCGTCCCCCGCGCCTGCAGTGCTATGATCCAGGTGCGCACCACCAAAGCGTCGCCACTCGACTACACCAGCACACAACACATTCCAATGAGCGGCTACGATAGTGCATTATCCATTTTCTCGTATGTATCCCGCGCGCCGCATCCCCTCTTCCGCTACTAACCTCCAGGCCGGACGGGCACGTTTTCCGTACGTATCAGTAGAGGCTACCGCCCCAACTAGCGGTGGCATTGTCGCCGCCGCCGGGACCTATACTAACAACCAGAGGTCGAGTACGCCTCCGAGGCGGTCAAGAGAGGCACATGTGCCGTGGGCGTCAAGGGCGCCGAGTGTGTGGTTTTGGGGTGTGAGAAGAGGACCACGTTGAAACTACAAGACCCCAGAATCACGCCCTCCAAAATCTGCAAGGTCGACAACCACGTGTTGTTGACGTTCGCGGGTTTGAATGCGGACGCGCGGATCTTGGTGGACAAGGCCCGCGTGGAGGCTCAGTCCCACAAGTTGAACTTGGAGGACTCCGTCTCCATCGAGTACTTGACGAAATACGTGGCCGGCGTGCAGCAACGGTACACGCAGTCGGGCGGTGTCAGGCCGTTCGGGATAGCCACCATGATTGCCGGCTTCGACTCCAATGACTCCACGCCCCGCTTGTACCAGACAGAGCCAAGTGGAGTGTACAACGCATGGAAGGCGCATGCTATCGGCCGGTCGTCGAAGACCGTCAAGGAGTTTTTGGAGAAAAACTACGTGGAAAACAGCAGCGTGGAGGACACCATCAAGCTCACGGTTAAGTCGCTTTTGGAGGTGGTGCAGACGGGCGCCAAGAACATCGAGATCTCGGTGTTGAAGCCCAACAACGTCATCGAGACCTTGGGTGTAGACGAGGTGTCCAAGTACGTGGAGGAGATTGAGGCGGAGAAGCAAGCGGAGGCGGAGAAGAAGAAGAAGAAGAGTAGCGAGTGATTTGAGTGTGTATTAATGAAGTACAGATGAGTAGTCAGATGAGTAGTCAGATGAGTAGTCAGATGAGTAGTCAGATGAGTAGTCAGATGAGTAGTCAGACAACTCGACAGTAGTGTCACCTCTTGGCCCTTTTCGCCTTGGTCTCCCCCTTCTTGCCCTTGGCCTCCGCCTTCCTTTTGGCCCCGTCCTGCTTGACCACCGTGAAGAACCCGTCCAATCGGCCCTGCACGCCGCTCTTGTTGCCCTTCTTGAGCTTCTCCGCCCCGCTTCGAATCCGGTCCTCGTTGAAGCCCTTCTCCTTTACCATGAACTCCAAAAGCCCCTCCACGTCCGGGTCCTTCCACTTGATGCTGACGTCGTCGCCCTTGATGATCTCCGGCCTCATGAACAACTCCTTGGCCTCCTTGTACGGCCAGTTCTCGGGCACCTTGTACTTTGTCTTGCTGGGGTTTTCCGTGATCCACCGCACGATGTTCTTCAACGACCCGTGCTCCTTGATGAGCTTGAACGCCGTCACCGGCCCCACGCCCTTGATGGTCTCGCAGTAGTCGCAGCCCAAGAGAATACACATGTCGATGAACGTGGACCGGTCCATGTCCAAGCCCCGCAACACCTCGTCGTACTCAATCTGGTCGACGGGCAACTTCCGTGCCTCGGCCACCGTCAAGTGCCTCAACAAGAATTTGGGCTCGTAGCAGAGCGTGTCCATGTCTTCGGACGCCGCAGCAAAGACCTTCCCGCTGCGGGCCAACTCAGCACACTGTGCCTCGGCTTCTGAGGGTGCATCCACATACGGAATGCCCATGTACTCCAAGAGTCGCTTTGCCTCTGCGTTCTGCTCTTTGGATGCCCTTACGGTTCTCTTCTCGTACTTCATCAAGTCCTCGGCCGTGCCTGTCTCTTTGAGCTCCAGGATCTGCTTTTCGGCCTCCTGGCGCTTCAAGAGCCGCTTTTCCAACTCGCCTCCCTTCAACACGGGTGGCTTGCCGTCAAAGACGTACACAGGCTTGATGCCGTTCTCCACCATTCGAATGGTTCGGTAAAACATCCCCAGCAAGTGGGACGTGGTCTCGCCGTCCTCACTCGTCAATTGCTGCCCGTCCTGCTGCCTGACCGCTATGAGGTACTGGTAGAGGCACATGGAGGCGTCGATGGCCACCTTCCTACCAAAGAGGTTCTTCATTTGGAGCTCTTTGAATGCCCCGGAGGCATGTTCCTTGAGAAGCTGGTTGAGTCCTGTGGTTAGTGATGCTCAGTCACGCTGCCTCATTCGCTCTATGCTATTCAGTACACGCTACACATACCCTTCACACCCATGGCTATGGTGGTCCAGTGGTGCCGCGCTGATGCTCATGAGACGCGGTCGCGTGTTGTATGCAGTCACAGGCCCTTCTGAGCGCGTCCACGGCACTCAAACGTGCTCGAACGAAAACGTCCAGTTGCCCGACGTAGGCTCGTAGTCGATGAACTTGGTTTCCTCGATGGCCTTCAAGTTATTGATGTGGGTTTTGACCACTGGGTCCTTTGGATCCAAGATCTTCATCCTCGTGGCCTTGTCCACGGGGTAGCACGCCTCCAACGTCACTGTTGCAGGCATGTTCAAGCCTTCGCCCTTCTTTGGTTGGTCGTCGTCTGGGTAGATCACCACATTTTTGACCCCGAATACCACGATGTTGCCGCATATGTCTTCCAAATTGAACGAGGACAAGTCCACCGGCTTGGAAAATTTGACCATACCGTAGAACTTGCGGCCGACCGTGAAGCCCTCCACGCTGCGCAATTCGGCCGGGCTTTTCTTCTTAAGTTCGGAGAGCGGAGGCGATGTCCAGTACCCATCGTCATCGAACTCGTCCACCGGCTTGTCTTCAATGCTCTTCAAGGCCTCGGGCTCTGCGACCTTCTCGGTTTTGAAGTCCACCTGCTTAGGCTTGATGGCTGCCTTTGGCTCCAAAACACCCCTCACTGCTGGCTCGGGCGTTTGCGCAAGCACAAGCTTCTTGTAGTCAACTTTGGGAGAGAAAATATCTGAGGCTATGATTTGCTTATCGATGTTATTGTTCGATAAGTCCTTTGCTTTTTCCAAGGGCACAAGTGCGCGAGGCTGGGTGTCCTTCACAGTCTTGGACGCTTGCAACAATGGCTTGATTTTGTGTGCGCTTCCAAGGCTAAAGGGTTTCTTTGTGGATTTGATTTTGACAATCAGGGGCTCACTCTGAGCTTGCTTAGCAAGATCGTTTCCCGTGATGCTCTGGAATAATCTAGAGTTTCCGTATGGATCCTGAGATCCTAGATTCAACACTGGTTGAGCTTGCGATGGTTGTAGCTGTTGCTGCAAAGGCGCCTGTGGTTGCTGCTGCTGTGTCGTCTGAGATGATCCTAACAAAGAGCCACCGCCAAACAAGCCACCAGTTCCGGTGCCATTGTTTGTTCCAGAAGCCTGGTTATTGGCTCCGAATAATCCGCCACTAGTTCCAGTAGTGCCTGTGGCGGGCTTGCTGCCGAAAAGACCGCCGCCTGTAGTGTTAGCATTGGCAGCATTGTTGTTGCCGAAGAGACCCCCTCCGCCGGTTTGGGCAGTGTTATTATTATTGCCAAACAAACCTCCAGAAGTATTGCTTTGGGTATTGCTGGTGTTCGAGAACAAACCACCACCCGTACCTGCAGCAGGTTTTTGCCCAAACAAGCCCCCTGTGGAGTTGTTATTTTGCGTTGCGCCAAACCCGGTTCCTGTAGTTGAAGAGGGGTTGTTATTGCCAAACAACCCTCCGGTCGTTCCTGCAGGCTTTGCCCCAAACAAGCCTCCACCAGAGTTGTTGTTTTGGGTGCTGCCCCCAAAGAGACCTCCTCCCGTGTTGGAGTTTTGGTTGTTGGACCCAAACAAACCTCCAGTGGTACCAGTCAGGGCAGTGTTTCCGAAACCACTGCCAGCCGAGTTGGTGTTTTGTCCAAACAAGCCACCGCCAGTACCTCCGTTTTGAGCTGGAGCTCCAAACGTGGAAGTTGCTCCGGCTGGCTTGGCACCAAATCCGGAAGAACCACCAAACAACCCGCCTCCCGAGTTGTTGTTGTTTGCGCCAAATGCGGATGTATTATTGTTAGCCCCGAGACCCCCTGCAGTGTTGTTGGACCCAAATCCACCTGTATTGTTATTACCAAATGGAGAGTTGGTGGTGTTGTTGGATCCAAACGCATTGGAGGTACTGTTATTTTGGCCAAAGGGCGAAGCAGAGTTGTTATTGTTGGCGCCAAAAGCAGAGCCAAACCCACCGGAAGTGTTGTTATTGTTACCGAGAGCAGAGAGCCCGGTGGTGCCTGAGTTTCCAAACGCAGATCCAAAGCCGGAGGGCTTCGCGGCTCCGAAAGCAGAAGTACCAGTGTTAGAGCCAAACGCACTGCCAGATGCTGGGGCACCAAATGCACTTTGCTGGTTGTTGTTGGCAGAGCCAAAAGGCGACGAGTTGCTGTTTGCCTGGCCAAAGGCGCTGCCAGTGTTGCCTTGCCCAAAGGCACCACCAGAGCTTCCAAATGCAGAGCCATTGTTCTGTCCAAATGCACCGGTGGTGTTGGACAGGCCGAATGCGTTGTTTGCCGGGGCACCAAACGCAGAATTGGTGTTCCCAAAGCCAAACGCAGTGGAGTTGGCAGCAGGCGAAGCGCCAAATGCGCCTCCGGCAGCAGGGTTGCTGGAAGCGAACTGTCTTTTGTCCTCGTAGTCCTTGAGTCTCAATTCTTCAAATGAGAAGTTCTTGTACTCGGGCATGGCACATATGTTCTGGTACACACTGGTGCCCGAGGTGTCCTTCTCGGTGAAAGGCGTGAAAGGCTTGACGGCCGTTCCATTGTTCACGTTGGGGTCATTCGCAGCGCCAAANCCTTTGTTCCCGTGGGGGTCATCCGCAGCCCCAACCCCGCCGCTGGAAGCACCGCCGAACGGGGTGATGGAGTTGTTCTGCGGGGTGCCAAACCCCGAGCCAAAGGGTTTAGCTGCGCCTGCACTTCCAAACAAGCCCCCCGAAGGAGTGTTTGTCGATGCGCCGAAAGCGTTGTTGGACGTCGTGCTGCTGCTGCCAAACGGAGACGTGTTGTTGGTCTGTGCCCCGCCAAAGATGGAGTTGTTGTTTTGGCCGAACCCGGACGAGGCATTGCTTCCAAACGCCGAGCCCGAATTGTTGGCGCTGGCGCCAAAGGGACTGGCATTTCCCGCCGCACCGAACGCCCCGCTGGCCGTGTTGTTGTTGGTGTTGCCAAACGCACCACCGGTGCCTGTGTTTGTCGAGCCAAAAGCATTGTTGGACGAGCCGAAGGGCGAGTTGTTGCTGGCGGCAGCTCCAAAGGGAGAAGAGCCTTGGCCTGCAGCCGAATTGTTGGCGGAGCTGAAGCCGCCGAATCCCGTGTTGCTTCTTCCAAACATGACTTGTGGCAGCCAATGAAGTAGTATAGAAGATGACGGTTGATTTTTTTGGTCGAGGAGTGCGCGGAAGAAGCTTTTGCGCAGTGCGCCTGCTGCTACAAGGCTGCGGCGGACTGGGCGTCCTATATAATTGGGTCACTCCTTCATGATTCTGGCGTCCTATGTAATTAGGTCACTGGCGTCCTTCGTGATTCTCGCGTCCTATAATTGGGTTACTAGCATCTAGTGGCACCCGCCCATTTTCCGTGTCCTGTAGTCTACTTCTTCTTCTTGGTGAGAAGAGACAGTATGTCCCCGCCCTTCCGTTTGGCAGCGACCTTGTCCTTTTTCGCCGTCTTGGTCTCGAACTTCTTCAACTGCTCGTCTCTCTCCTTTGCCCCGAGCTTCAGCAACTCCTCTGCCTTCGCCATGTACTCGGCGTCGTCGTGCTCTCTGCCCTGGAGCCACTCCAATAGCTTGATCTCCTCTCCATACACCAGGTCGTCCTTGCCCACGGGCGTTTCCAACACAATGGGGATGTTCTCGAGCCTCTTGTCGTTGGCCAACACCCGGAACACCTCCAACCCCAAGAACCCGTAGCCCAACTTCTGGTGCAAGTCTCGGTTGGCCCCCAACGGCGCCTTGGAGTCGTTCAAGTGAATGGCGCTGAGGTACTGCCAGCCGATGATCTCCTCAAACTGCGTCCAGAACGCTTCCCACTTGCTCTTGTCCCTGATGTCGTAGCCTGCGGCGAACGTGTGGCACGTGTCGATGCACACTCCCACTCGGGACTTGTCCTCCACCATGTTGATCACGTCGCGGAGGTCCTCCAAATTCGACCCGATCAAGTTGCCGTGGCCCGCCATGTTCTCGATGACGATTTTGACGAACTCGGTCTCTTTCATGGCGCGGTTGATGTTCTTGGCCAACTTCTGCAATGCCTCGTTGTGGTCGCCGTCCAAACTCGACCCCGGGTGGAAGTTGTAAAGCCCGATGTCGAGCACCTCACAGCGCTTCAAGTCGTCCAAGAACCCGCCGTATGCTTTCTGCTCTTTCTCTGCGTCGGGGTTGGCCAAGTTGATGAAGTAGGACCCATGCGGAAGGACGTCCGTTCTGGGGTTGTAGCCGTGGACTCCGCAGAGCCGCTTGAACTCGGACGCCTCCTCGGGCTTGATATCCGGCGACACCCATTTCCGGGGGGACTTCAAGAAAAGCGCAAAGCTGTTGGCGCCAATGTCTCTGGCGTTGGTGACGGCCTTGCTGACCCCGCCGGCCATGGCCACGTGGGCGCCGAACTTGAGACGGCTGTCCACTTTCGCGTACTTGAACGAGGCCTCTGCCTTCGTTTTGGCTCCCTTCATTGTTCTAATGGCGGCGCTGCTGTTAGTTTGGTTGGTGTGCTATCTCCTCCTACATACTTGGTTGACATGGAGGAGATGAGTGCGCGTGCGCTTGAGCCGCACTCATGCTTGGCCAGCGATACTGGTCTGGTAACTGTCTGGCCAGTGCCTGACCAGTACCTGACCAGTGCCTGACCAGTGCCTGACCACGGCCTGACCACGGCCTGACCACGGCCTCGCTCCTGGGTCACTGCCCCAGCTCCCCCTTCAGAAGGAAGTCCTCGATGTCCGGCACTGCGGACACCACCCTGCTCCGATCAGAGAACTTCTGCAGCTTCGCCAAGCTCGCCGCCGCCGCCTTCTCCGCCTTGCTCCGCACCTTCGAGTCGTCCAAGTTGTCGTAGATGTCCAAGCCAAGAGCGGTTCTCTGTGCAGGATCACAGTACTTCAAGGCCGCTACCAACGTGTAGTAGGCGTCGTTGGCTGCGTTGTGGAGGTTGGCGTGCATGATGCCGATGTGGCGCAAGATTCCCCGCAACGTGGCGCCGCGTCGCCGGGAAAGCTGGTACAACCTCTGCGTGTCCAACGTGGGGATTGACTCGGAGTCCAGAAGACCGTGTTTCTTGAGCCACTTCACGTCCGCGCCCACGCTATGCCCCACCAACACGGCCTTCCGCTGCGTGAAGTAGTGCTTGAATAGCTGCGTGAGGAATGTCTTCAGCTGGCCCTGCGTCATCTCGTAGGACGTGCCTCCGTTGAAGACGTACTTGTTGTTGGGCACGAACGACTTGTTGAGGAGCTTCCGGTGCTCTTTTATAATGATGTGCAAGGTCTGGATGTGAGGCATTGTCAGGAGGTGCTGGCCCTTTGGGTCGTATATGGCCACGCCTATCTCGGTGACCTTGGTGAGCGAGCGTTCGTATGCCTCCACATCCACAGACACTAGCGGCACTTTTCTAAGATACACCATTTCCATCTGGGACCGGAGATAGTCCACGTAGCCTTCTTTGGCAAAGCTGAATTTCTGCAGGGCGAAGTAACGCAGGAGCTCTGCCTGGAGAGCGCCGTGGATGGTAGATTCTGAGCTCTGCTGAAGGCTGGTTGACTCGGAGTTCCGGCGGACAAACGTCTTTTCTACCAACGCCGCCTTCGCCCTGGATACCCCTGGTGCCCATGCTGCTGTGGGCACCTTCATGGAAGACTTGGCCACTATTAACGGCGTGCACCGAAGCAAGTTTCGCATGCGGATGGTGGTTATGGTAATGCCCTACAGCTCAGCTGAACAGGTGCGCACCACGCGACACTGCACCACTGTACGCCAGGCCACCTACACCACTAGGCCTCCCACATGCCATGGAGATACTCCAGCAATACCCCACGCCTGACCAGATCGAAGCTTGCATCCAGCACTGCTCGAGCGTATCCACTACTGACTTCTTCAAACTCGTGTCTGCTCTTCTAAAGCACATTGTCCCCGAAACATATGCGCAGCTTCCTGCCCAGACACAGAGGGCCATCACGGACGCCTTCCGCTCCGGCGTTGGCTTGGGAAATCTCTTGTCGAGAATCAGGGTGCTCCTGGAATCGAAACCAGAAGCCAGGCTGGACGCCGTCCGGCTGCTTCGTGCCCACACGCTCCTATTGACACACGTGCTTTCGCCCGGCTTGGTTTCCCTGATGCTCAAGGATGCCTCGCCCGCCAATGTCAGGGAGGTAGACAAGCTTCTCTTCAAGGGCTTGTGTTACTCCATCTTCAGAGAAGTCGCCATGAAGTTTGACATCCTGCCTCCTGTGGTGTTGCGCAGTCTAGAGGCCTACACCGTGTACTTGGGCCAGGAGCTCACGCAAGTCAGCACTGTCAATCCGTTTCTCTCGTCGCTTCTCTCTCTAGGAGCGCATGCGTCGCTCTTCACTCACTTTTTCCAGAAAGAGCGAATCGCCCAATTGAAGCACTTCAATCTGGCCTTGAGGCGCTTTGAGCGGAAACAGCTTTTCGCCAAGTACCTTGACTTCTTGCTTCTGCGCTGCCTACGCAAGCTGGCCTCCAGCGAGTTTCTAGCGGCACTCTCGGTGGTCACTGCTGCTTGCGAAGTGGCTGTCGTGGACGAGTTGGTGCTTGAAAACATCGTCTCGTCTTACAATTACAACCTAAACATACTTGTGCCGCTCTTGATGTCCAGCCCACACGACCACATCAAGAAGCTGTTGCTGACATGGGGCAACAAAACTCTCATTGCCAATGAGTCTATCACAAAGCAGGCGTTCCGTACGCACGCGCTCCTCTGCCTCTGTGAGCAAATCACGTCGGGTGAAGCCCAGGAATTGATGAAGCTGGCGGCTTTTGTGGAGGCAATCTCGAACAGACTCTCCTCTCTCTCGCACCAAGTGAAGTCGTTGGGCGTGTTTTTTGCTGATAAACTTAGTGATCTTGCCCACACTCCGCGCATCTTCGAAATGCCGTCGGTGGGAGACGACATAGCTCTGACATTTCCGAGCTTTTCGGTCAAAAAAGCTGACATCGCACTATCCATAGATGATGCCTGGGACATTCTTGACGCTCCCTCCGTGATCGTGCCAGAGAACCAACCGGAGGTCAGTCTAGAACCCCTAACGCTAAGCACACCGCATCCGGAAAGCGATGCCAGCGACGAGGAAGACGACCCTACCATAGGAACCAAAAAGGCTGTCCCAAAGCCCATCTACATAAGGGACCTCTTGGCCTATCTCTCGGTAGATGTGAAGGAGCCAGACGCATATGACAAGAGGAAGGTCGCCCTACGCACGGCACCGAGCCTCTTGCGCCAAAAACTGTCGTTTGGGACCGAGGTTTCTTTCTATGCTGAGGATCTCATGACCCAGTTGGTGGCCTTGACGAATCACTTCGAAGACCTGGACTTCGAGACGTCTCGTTTAAATGCGATGGTTGCGGTGGTGGTGAGTCACCCAGGTATCACTCCCCACGTATGCCAGTTACTACTCACCGGCGACTATTCGCTCCAGCAACGGCTTTGCTTGCTCTCCGCTATGTCCTTTGGCGCAAGGGCTCTCCGCGGAGAGAAAGACGACATTGTCGAGGCTAGTTTCAAGCCTTCTGCCTTCGCGACTCAGAAGCTTCCTGACCATCTCCACAAGCATTACGAGGCCATGGACTATGGATACAGTGCTTTGGAAAACAAGCTACAGAACCAGCTCATGCACGAGGCATCGGAGAAAGCACGCGACCATATTTCCGGGGGGAGGGTGTTGCGGATCTCCTCAAAGTTGACCAAAAAGGACTTTCCGAGCGACATATCTGCCGACTTTTCTGAGGAGTTTACCAAAATCGTGGGAAAAGGGTTCTTTTTCCCTCTTGTTGCAGTATGGTACGAAAGTGGAGGCATCGACATAGGCCACTACTCGCCGGTGCTCATCGCCCACTACGTCAGAACGCTCTCGTTGATTCTCCATTGTGCATACCCCAACGCAGTGGAATTGAACGAAATGGCAGGCGAGTTTCTCGCACTCGTCACGCCCATTCTCCAGAACACGAGCGTTGATCAGATACAGGTTCTCGAGAGCATCATCACGGGAGTGCTACTAATATGCGAGATTGTGGATCACATGTACGCCATAACTCACTTTGATCGCAACCTATTTATTGTGGAAAGTATTCTCCAGGAGTGCTGGGAGCAGATTATAGACGATCGAGTCAAGAGCCTCTGTGCGGGGCTCTTGTTGAAGCTCTCTGAGATCAGGGAGACCATGCAAAAGACGCTTATCGGGCAGATAAATGCAGGCTTGTATTAGCCACGAGCTAGGGCCCCCCATACATTAAGGCGCTCCTGTTGGTTTCTTGTCTCGGATACTGCTTCGGAGCTTCTCTGTCCTCACCAGGAGGTATGACATCGAGATTCAAAACCGACCTCACGCTAGGGTCGCACAATTTTAGCGCGAGAATCACGGTGTAATAGGCATCGTTTCCGGCATTGTGCAAGAAGGAGAATGGCTGGTTTACGGTGGCTAGAGCGTTCTTCAAGCTGGAGCCTGATTTGCCGAAACTGTATGCAAACAAGTCCTGCGTGTCCAACCGCAAGATCTCGTTAGGAAGCCTGACATGCATCAGACGGAGCCAAGTGATGTCTCCGCTAACCGCATGGCCCACTAGAGTGCAGGGGAACTCGTCATAGAAGTACTTGTTGATGAGGTTCTGCAATTCCCTGCACGTGGCTTCCTTGGAGAGAATATGCGACACTTTGCCCGAGAAGTTCTTGGAGTGTTCAGGCACGTATCTGCCATTCTTTCTATGCTGGTTCTCCTCGATAAGAAAGTGGGTGGTCTGGATGTTGGGGACCACGGCGAATTCCTGGCCGCGTGGGTCGTAAATCGATACCCCGACCTCAGTGACATGCCTGGTGTCGCGCTCCCACGCCTCCACATCGACGCAAAACAAGACAGTTTTCCGTGTGTAGACTAGTTGCATGTATTTAATGACAAGAGCGAGTTTGTTTGGGTCAGCGAGGCGAGAGTTCTTCTTGTTTAGAACCATGGACTCACGGTATCTGCAGATCTCGTCAGAGAATTGATGTATGTCAGTCATTTGAGGCCTGGGCAGTATCTTGCGTCTAGCGTGTGCTTATATATGTGGCAGCGGAGCCAGCGGGGATTGATGGACCAGGACTTTGGATGCACTGAACCAGCGTAAGCAATGTATCGGGTTAGTGCGCCGTTTCAGCGGATCTTTGTCGCGCATGCATATGCAGCTTGTCATCTTTAAACAATCGCACACGTTTTCCAAAAGGGCATTACAAGGGCTCTGTTAGGAGGGCTTGAGACCCTGCTGAAAATGCCGACAGGCAATTGCGTTTTATGCTATCGAGGGTCCTTGCAATGCGGTGCGAGTGCAGACGGTAAGTGTGCCAACACTGCCAGTACTGCCAACACTGCTAATACTGCTAATACTGCTAATACTGCTAATACTGCTAATACTGCTAATACGCTGCCTACTGTCTGCTACATTCTGCTACATTATGAAAAGGCTCCTATGACCGCTTAACTTGTCCTGTATTCTTCAGCGTGATTATTAAAGTGGCTAGCTTATTATTGCCCTCCGCATATGGTCGCATTTTTCACGTAACCAGGCATTCTGCAAACCTACTACACAACAAAGCGACCTGGCCATGTACCCATTTACTTCTAAGCTGGCAGCAAATTATCCTTGTAAGTCCACATTCCAACTCTAACTCCGCACGGTTGTCTGTAGCTTCCTATGTCTTACTATCATAAACAATGAAGAGCCATTGTGACTGCCACAAAGGCCCCCAAAACCGCACCGTGCTTCCAGTTGCCCTCAGCGTACATGGGCTTGGTTCTGGCGGCATTGGACGTCTTGTTCTTCAGGGCCTTGCTCGACGTAGTAGAAGATTCACTTTGGCTGCTGGAAGTTACACGCTTGGCGGGATCTTCCCATACGGTTTGCGAACCCAAGAAGCCCTGTTGGTTGAATGACAATGCGGTGGTTTTGGTATTTGCAGTAGTGTCTGTAACTATGTCTGTAGCTGTGTTTGCCGTGTCTGTAGCCGTGTTTGCCGTGTTTGTAGCAGTGTTTGTAGCCGTGTTTGTAGCCACGTCTGTAGTGGCAGTATCAGTAGTGGCAGTTCCCGTAAGGGCTGCGGTTTTGGGCTTGGTGGTTGCCTGGGTTTTTTTGGTCTTCCTGTTCCCATCGTTCTGGGTGTCTCCCTCGCCTTCACCCAATCCGCCGTTGTCTGCATTGTCTGCAAAGACAAGGCCTATGCTGAATACTAAAGGTACCAAAGGTAGGGGGGCTCTGGCTACTAAGGACATGTGGAAGTAATGTAGCTGCTTGAGCCCTGCGATCTGCGCCTATATAAAGACCTGGAGATTTTCGATTTGGCTGTGCGACTAAATTAGTCGAGTTTACATCTCGGCTCAAAGCGGAAAGTGATCTGTTTCTGCGCGTAATTAGCGAGTGACCTCATGGGATGTGAAGTGTGCACTCCTACGTGTCTTAGTGCGCGATCCAGCCAGGCGAAGCTTCGTTAAGGTATTCATGAGTGGCTACTGCAGCTGTCGTTCAGATTAGTACAGCATTCAGCATTCGTTCAGCTTTGGTTGGCTTCAGTCGCCTCTTCTACATTCACTTAAGCGTGCTGTCTTTGACGCATTAATTCCACACTGTAACAGGCTATGCTGCACTAACTCCGAAACATGCAAGGAGGCGTCTCACAATTCTATGGTGTGTTTGGCGCGCTTTGCAGCCTTCGCAGCGATTCCCAACCATTTAACGGCGCGCTCGAAGTCCTCATCCTCAAAAGCCTCTCTAATTCCTGGCCACGTCTGTCCAGCGTACCCCGTAAACCTGCCGGACGCAAACACAATGTGCTTAAACCAGCTTCTCTCGTGCAACCCATGCTCATGCAAGAAGTTTCTCTCAAAGTAAAGAATCAACTTGTTGTGGTGGGAAATTTGAAAGTGGAGCTTGATGCGTCTCCAGAAGCTCAAGCTGTCTCTGTTCTCGTGCTGGAACTGGAGGTTGTGGCTCTCATGATCGAATAGGGCCGAGGAGTTGACTAAGCCTGCCAACTGCTTCTTGGTGTGGTAGAAAATGTCGCCGAACGTCACTTGCTTGCTCTTATCCAAAGTCATCATGCTAACGCCCTTGTGGTGCATGCATTGCTTGGGAACCATGAGTTCGGGGAACATGTAGTGCGACTTGAAGAAGTACGTACCGCTTGTGGCTTCATACACGTAGTCTTCATCGCCATCCAGCTCACCTAAGTACTCCAACATGGAGTCTCTGGACACGACTTTGTCATGCCAAGGCCGTGGAATGATCTCTTCGAGCGTGTTGAAGTACGAAAGCAAGTCCACACTGTAGTCGTGAAGCGAGAAATCGATCACCTTGTGCTTGCTCAATTCGAGAGACACGAGCGCCAAATACTTGGCTGCCAAGTTGTGGTACGTGAAGTTCTTGTCTCCGAAGTGCGACATCCAGTAGTACGAGTCATAGTTGGAGTGGTACTGGTAGATGGCATCGCCCTCACCCGACAGAAAGTTGATGTCTGCTGCGGGAATGCCCAAGTGCTCCAAGAACACAGTGTAGTCCGACCCAGAACCAAGGTTGCTGATGTGGTCGTTCTTGTGTTTCTTGAAGTGGTCGTAGAGAGTGCCCTCCAGCTCCACCGGATAGGGCAACAACTTAGCCACCTTTCTCAAGACACGGTTCAACGAAGGGGAGGCAGAGAGTTTCAAGTACCGCCCGATGGCAGCGGAGTCCATATTCAAATAAGCCACAACATTTTTTTGCAATCTTTGGGCAGCGTACTCTCCGAACTCGGTGGATCCTAAAAGCCCATACTCCTCGCCATCGTAACTCTGCAAGATGATGGTTCTTTCAAATTCGTATCCAGACTTCTTCAATTCGCCGAGAGCTCTTGCTATTTCAATCAATGCTGCAGATCCTGAGTTAGGGTCTCCGGCACCCCCTTTGATCCAAGCATCGCGGTGGTTTCCGATAATCACCACCTCGTCTTTTTTCTTACCCTGAATCTCACCGTACACATTCCACAACGGAGTAATGTTGAAGATTTGGTTCGAGTAGAGGTTCAAAGTAACATTAGGATTTGGCCCAATATGGTAGTCGAACTGCTCAAGCTCGCCAACCCACTCTTTAGGAGCTTTATGGCCCTGGCCATTCAACTTCTCCAAAATAGGCCGAACCTCACGATATGAGATGGGGAGCGCAGGAATCTTTCCGATACTGGCGTGGGGATCCTGTCTTTCAACATCGCCTTTCGAGGCATAGCCTGGGGTAGTTGGGTCTCCAGGAGCAGCTCCCACGCCGCCCAAAAACTGCACACTCCCTCTTTGCACTGAGGACTCGTGGCGTGCTGGGCCTTTGGGGTACTGTTTGTAGCCATTCGCGGGGGTCACTCCATTGTCGTCTCCGGGGTCCGTGTATAACAAGACTCCCACTGCGCCATTGTCTTGGGCGAACTTCACCTTGAGCCCACGGAACACTTTGCCATACCGGGCGATGACTATTTTGCCAGTGACATCCACTCCGATCTGCTTGAGGTACGCGAAATCGTCCACAGTTCCGTAGTTCACGTAGACGTACTCCGCGGTAACATTCCCGTTGGCGCCGTAGCCTAAAAACGTAGGCACGGTGTCATTGCCTCCGGACGTTGCGTCTTCTTCAATGACATCCTCCTTCAATGGGGCGTCATAAAGGAGCTTTCCCTTGGACCCCAAAAGCTTTAAGCTGTGGCTGTCTGGGTAGCTGACATAGATATCGTAAGTGTCGATCTCCGTTTTCAAGCCGTACTCCTCGAACTTGTCCCTAGTCCATTGGACAAGGCCATAGTTCGTTCCGGCCAAGTGCGGCTCTGCAGTGTACTTGCGGGACCACTCGCCTGCGTAATTGTCCTTCAAGGCAGCAAGCACAACGTCCTCGGGCGAGAGCAAGTCAGCCCGGCGGCTTGGTAGTCCTCCGTAGAGGTAAACGAACAGCGAAACGATGCACAGCACCGCCGCAACTTTGAGCAAGTATCTGGAGGCAGGAGACCACGTGGACCGAGGCCGCACGGGCTTTTTGCCAAGTTCTGATTTATACATGTTGGCCGAGAGAGCTCGGGCCGAAGGGCGCCTTTTAATCTTGCGATACAGTGGCACGATCACGTGAGCAGCCACCGCTGATGCGCAGGTCAAGCCACACGCGCAGCGCGAGCCACAGGGCCGCCTTATCAGCCGGCTGCCGCACCCATTGCGTGTGGAGAAGCACGTCACGTGATACACCATTGCGCACAGCACTGCCCCATCGGCAGCAGCTGCGGCTATGCCCTCCTACAGAGAGTACCAGGTGATTTTGCGGCCAGGGCTTCAAAACGTGGTCAAGCGCCCACAGGGCAGCGTGCGCAGGTCGGTCAACGGGTGCTTGAACTGCAAGAAAAAAAAGGTAAAGTGTGACGAGACAAAGACTACGTGTGTGAGGTGCCAAAAGCGAAGCCAAGTGTGTGTGTGGCCCCCACCGCAGAGGACTAGAAAGACCGGGCAGCCTTGCAGAGAGGCGAGTGGAAGCGTGCAAGCAGTTATCTGTCCGAATACTGTGTCAGACACCGCTGAGTCTCGGGTATCGAGTACCACCAAAAGTGTCTCTCAGCATGGGAGAGCACGCCGAATACCTCTGTTCAGCACAGTGCACCCCCTAGGGTTTGAGACCCTTCCGCTTGATCTCGTGGACCATGCAATGTCCTTGGATGCCTATTTCCTCGCCAGTTTTGCACGCAAGTTCCTACCCCCGTTTGCTCAAGTGCACTTTGCAGACCGGCAGGAGTTTCACGACATGGTTCTCCAAGCAGCAAACGACTCCGAGCTGCTAAAAGAAGTCTTCATCGCGTGTGGCGCCTCGTTTGTTGCGTCAGAGAATGTGTTGCAGCGGTGTATCGCCCATAAACGGTACAATGAAGCAATTTCCAAGTACAAGAATAGCTTGAAAACCGATGTTATCGAGAAGCAGGAAACGTGGCTTTTCATTGCTGCGCAGGTACTCCAGGTGCTTTGTCTTCGGGAGCCTTTTGCCGACTCCAATGCCACGAGGTGTGCATTTCATTTTGCCTTGGCTCACAAGTTCGTTGCACACAGGCTCTCCGGGTTGACCCACAACCACTGCATTACCCCCATCGAGAAAAGGCTCATGGAGAACTTTATCTTCCACTATCCCTTGGTGATTTTCTTCTGCGACCATACTCAATTGCGCTCACTAGTGCCCGATCCATTTCAGTTCTTCTCACAGCACCAAAACGGGCTTTTCCTAGCGTTCTGGGAGGAAGCACTCTCGGACTACGGATTCAACCCGTTGGCGGCGTTTCACATTGCTGCAAAGTGCTCGTGGCTGTGCCGACTCAGCCTACCGTTGAGCGGAGCACAGAAGACTGCCCACACAGAATTGCTTCAGCTAGCCAAAGAGTCCCTCTGCTACCTGAGGGCGAAAACTTCCAGTGATGTAACTGTGCAGATGACGTATTCCATCACCACGATCGTGTTGAGCTCGTCGATAATTTTACTACAAAAAATGGTCGACGACCAGGGCTGCCAGCTTGCGCACTTGCAGGCGAACGTGGCCCTAATGCGCCGTGAGATGGAGAGGGAGTGCCCCGTGTTTATGGTGATTCCTATATGGTCGCTCATGATCGCAGCCTGCGCCAGTATGACGGCCGCGGACCGGCAGTTCTTTCGCGCAAAACTCGCGGGACTCTACGAGAGATCCAAGTCCAAACTCATCGAAAGGATTCTCGTGCAGCTAGACGACTTGTGGACTGTGTGCGGCGCCACAGAGCCATTCGACTTGTTGTTCGATACCGAGTTTATGAGCCAGATCTGCAGCTAGTGTGCGCGGTTCGGTGCGATATACCCTATGCGATCGAGCGCGGAACGGTGGCTCGGTTGCCTCTTTGGGTAACCCGAGGTTGTCTTATCAACTATATAAGACCGGCCACCTCTCAATGCCTGCCAACCCCAATGCCCCTGACCACGCTCATCACCAAGGCACGGGACTTCAATGTCGCTGCCGGTCGTTTGATCGACACCATCCACGAGACAAGCAACAAATTCGGCCCCAAGGGCGTGTGGGGCAAGAACCTCAACGAAACCGGCGTCTGCCGCTTGGCCTTGTCTGACGAGGACAAGGGCGTCAAGGACTGGTTTGTGGCCGAGACCAAGAAACTCGGGTGCGAGGTGAAGATAGACCAGCTCGGTAACATTTTCGCCATTTACCCAGGCAAAAAGCACGGCTTGCCTACGGCCATAGGCTCTCACTTGGACACCCAACCCACCGGAGGCAGGTACGATGGAATCTTGGGAGTTCTCAGTGGCTTGGAAGTCCTCAGGACCTTCAAGGAAAACAACTTCACCCCAAACTACCCTGTGTGTGTGGTGAACTGGCAAAACGAGGAAGGCGCACGTTTCCCCATGAGCATGATGTCGTCGTCGGTGTGGGCAGGCGCAGCAGAGTTGGAGACCATCTACGAGATGAAGTCAGTCACTGACCAGACGCCGGTGTCAGTTCGTGAAGAGTTGACCCGAATCGGGTACTTGGGAGAAACCCCATGCTCGTACCTCGAGAATCCTTTGGCGGCGCATTTTGAGCTTCATATCGAACAAGGTCCTGAGTTGGAGGAACTGAACAAGAAGATTGGCCGGGTGCAGGGCATTCAGGCCCTCAAGTGGATAGAGATGGTGGTGTCCGGAAAGGCGCAGCATACAGGAACAACGCCATTCAAGTCCCGGTCCGATGCATTGCTCTGCTCCTCCCGGATTATCGTGGCCGGGAATGAAGTGGCGCATAAGCACGGCGGATTGTTCAGCGTGGGGATCTTGGACCTAGAGCCTGCAGTGGTGAATGTCATCCCAGAAAAGGTAAGATTCGTGATTGATATCAGACACCATCTAGACGACAAGCTCACGATGATGCACGCGGAGATCTTCGAGGCCATTGGAAAGGTGGTGGAGTCTTCGGGAGTGCGCTTAGGCTACACCTCCAAGGAACTCGTGAACCAGGCCGCGGTGCACTTTGACGAGGACTGCAAGGCATGCATCAAGGAGTCTTCGGATGAGCTTTTCGGGGAGGAGCAGTCCATGTCCATAGTGAGCGGCGCAGGCCATGATTCTGGGCTCACTGCGCTCAGGTGTCCCACGGCCATGATCTTTATTCCTTCCAGAGATGGCGTCTCCCACAATCCTGAAGAATACAGCACGCCAGAGCAGGTGCACGAGGGGTTCATGACTCTCTTGGGAGCGGTGGTCAAGTACGACTCCAGGAGAAAGTAACTAAATGATGAATAATGAACAAGAGCTATAATATGGGATTTTTAATTCTAGAAGCTCATTGATAAATAAGAATAACTGTGATGAGATCTACATCTTGCAATATATATCTTCTATGTATTTTAATGTCTACCTTGTCATCCTTCTATCTACAACCCTGGGGTTTGATTGTCTTCGTTTTCGTCATGCCGTTCCACCGTGGAAAATTGCCAGTGTCAATGCCAAAGCAGTCGAGAACACGACCACTGGTCTGGTTGATCACGTCGTCTATGGTGGCCGGCCGTGTGTAGAATGCAGGCACCGGGGGAAAGATGATGGTGCCCATGCGCGATAGGTGGAGCATGTTGTCCAAGTGTATGTCAGAAAGAGGCGTTTCCCGCGTGACCAATAGGAGCTTGCGGCGTTCCTTGAGCGTCACGTCGGCCGCCCGGACTATCAAGTCCTCCGTGTAGCCGATACGGATCGCAGCCAACGATTTCATGGAGCAGGGCACCACGATCATGCCATCGTGTTGGAAAGACCCTGACGAAATGGGAGCCGTGACGTCCTTCAGCGTGTACGTGTGGGAGGCTAGGCCCACAACATCCTCGTAGCTGTAGTCGGTCTCGTACTTCATGGTGCTGATGCCCCACTTGGACATGACTAGGTGGGTCTCGATGCCCAAAGACTGGAGGAGCTCGAGGATCCGTACGCCTATGGCCACGCCGGTCGCTCCGGTAATTGCCACGACTATTCTTCGAGGCCGTGCATTGGCGAGCACCTGCGGCTGCTGGTACACGGTGTTGTCGACGGTCTCGTAGTTTATTGGGTGGCAGGCCGGCGGAAGACTTGAATGCAAGGGAGGGGTTGAATGCAAGGGAGGGCTCGAATGCAAGGAAGGGCTCGAATGCAAGCGCCTAGCCAAAGAAAAGCCCAAGGGCCGAGCACTAAAAAATCTCAACATTGGTCTATAGCACGATCTCCTAGTGTGTCGAGATCCGGCTCTGTGGCAGACCTTATAAGCACGCACGCCCATCACTTAGGGCTTGCTCTAGTGCGCAGCGGAGTGCAGATAAGTGCATGATCGGCGCTTTTTTTTGCCGACCGTGGGGTCACGCCCATGCGAGGTCGGCGAAAAATCATCTTGTCGGCACATAGCCGCGACGTTGTGTGCACCCCCCACCAGAAAAGCCGCATTTATAAATGGCTGCGAAACTCCCGGTCCCACAAGCCATACCATCAAAAAGACATGCAGCTTAGACCAGAGTTACGGTACAGAGACTTCTTGCAGGTTCTCAAGAACGAAAACGACTTGGTGGAAATCACCGCCGAGGTCGACCCCCACCTCGAGGCCGGCGCCATCATGAGGAGGGTCTACGAGGACAAGTTGCCCGTGCCCTACTTCAAGAACTTGAAGAAAGACCCCCGCAACCCCGACCCTCAGAACTTGTTCAACATGGTGGGATGCAACGCCGGTCTCCGAGGCTTCGGCAACGACCATGCCAGAGTGGCGCTTCACTTGGGGTTGGACTCGCGCACCCCCATGAACGAGATCATAGACCATTTGCTCGAGGCCAAGAAGAAGGACTTGATCCCGCCCCAGATTGTCACCAATCCAAGCTTGGCTCCTGTGAAAAAGAACAAGTTATGCGGAGACCAGATCAAGCTTGACGCCTTGCCAGCGCCCTACTTGCACGATGAAGACGGGGGGAAGTACATCCAGACCTATGGCATGTTCATCTTGCAGACGCCAGACAAGTCGTGGACCAACTGGTCCATCGCACGTGCCATGATTCACGACGACAGGCACATCACAGGCTTGGTGCTCAATCCCCAGCACATTGAGCAGGTTTCGCTGGCCTGGAGAGCCGTGGGCAAGGAGAACGAGATCCCATTTTGCTTGTGTTTCGGCGTCCCCCCGGCCGCAATCATGGTCAGCTCCATGCCGGTGCCTAAACACGTCAGCGAGAATGAGTATATCGGAGCTATCATAGGAGAGCCTCTCAAGGTCATCAAGGCAGAGACCAGCGATCTTCTAGTGCCGGTGGACTCGGAGATGGTTTTGGAGGGCACTCTCAACATCGACCAGAAAGTGCCCGAGGGTCCCTTTGGCGAGATGCACGGCTATGTGTTTCCAGGCACCGCCCACCCTTGTCCTTTGTACACGGTCGACGCCATGACCTATAGGGACGAGGCCATTCTCCCCGTGTCCAACCCAGGCTTGTGCACCGACGAGACGCATACCTTCATTGGTGGATTAATCAGCGCAGAGGCCAAGCAGATGGCCAAAGAACACCCGGTTCTTTCCAAGGTGATCAAAGAGTGCTTCACCCCTTACGAGGCGCAGGCTCTTTGGTTGGCCATGCAAGTCGACACCCGGGAGCTCGTGAAGCTCGGGACCACCAGCGCCGACTTCTGCAAGCTTGTGGGAGAGTACTTTTTCGAAAGCAAGGTGTGCTACCCCATCCACGAGATTATCTTGGTGGGCGACGACATCGACATCTTCAATTTCCGCAAGTTGATCTGGGCCTACACCACACGACACACTCCCGGAGACGACCAGCACTTTTTCCAGGAGCAAAAGGCTTTTCCGTTGGCGCCTTTCATCAGCATGGGGCCTCGAATGGCGGAAAAAAAGGGTGGTTTGTGTGTGACCGATTGCTTGCTTCCTCCACAATACACCAAGGCAGACTTTAGCTTCACCACCTGTGATTTTGACGGATACAACAGCGCCACCAAGAAGCAGGTCACTGAGAGATGGGCTGAGTATGGGTTCAAATGAGCGGCGACCTCGGTGAAAACGCCGACATGTTGGATTTTTGGACCGTGAAAACAAGGATATTAAGTGCTTGGATCGGGGTCACTGTAGCTTATACACTGCTGCGTTGTTCAAGTTCACTGGGAGGCACCTAAACTTCGGGATTCTGTGATATATCAACTTATGTTTTAGTATAGCTTATGCAGGGATTAGTTACACCATACAACACCATCTTCCTCCTCATCTAAGTCTTGCGCGTTTGTTCTTCAAGTCATGCGCAGTTAACTCGTCAAGTCCTGCGCGGTTTACTCATCTAGTTCTATTCAACCCATTGTCCAACAACGGTCTGTATTTCCCGATCATTTGTTTGCATACAACATACCCACGAGGCACCTCGCCTTCGCACTTGTCAGGTACCCGTTAAAAGAAACATCAGCAACTTAATGAATTTGATTGAATCAACCCCACTTGCGAGCATTTGGCAAAGCAAAATAGAGTACTATCCAAATTCAGAAAGTAAGTTTAGAATTGGGGTTACTCCCAAAAATGACTTGATACTCATACAGCACTAGAGATCCTCAGAGGATTTTAGAAAGCAAGATCCCGTAATCATGCACTGCCATGTGCGATTGTGATGGCTCTGCTCTGAAAAGTCTACAGGTGCATCAGCACTCATTGATGGGCCCATACTCCAGTAATGTTTAGGCTGATCACTTTATGTTCCCGCAAATGGTATTACTAAAACCACATCAAGGGGTTTTACGTGTTTGAGTTACTCATCTTCTTTGTATAAGTTTCGGAGAAAACGTATCAAGCTAATGTTACTGACATCTTCATGAAATGCACTCTATGAGTGTTGTATACCGTAAGCTCATACGCACAAAGATTTGGAAACACAGTAACAAAGCTCATTCCATCGCACATCCTATTATGGCTTCTCCTCACTCCTACAGTTTGTGTAAAATAAATAACACGTAATGCAGAAAGGGCAGAATTTAGAAGCGGATTTTGTCGATGTTTTTCACTGCTTCTTTACCGCAGATTTGTTGACATTTATGCTTTGGTGTTCGCGGTCAAACATCGCCGAGTGCAATACACGAGTGCTTTTGGTACAAAGGAGGGCTCCCCAAATTATCCGACATCTTACCATGACTGCATTCTGTTTATGCTACTTCTCTAGGTAGCGGTCAGCGCTTGGCGAACTTGGGGACCTAAAGGGCACTCTTCAAAGTTGAATGACATTTTGCCGAAAACGCCGCCCCTCCAATCAGCAGTCTCATAAGCTCGGGCTCAAAGAAGAATTAAAAGCAGTCACCCAATCTTGCTTTCCGAGACCCATGAAGAGCCATAGTTCCCAGTTACGAGGCTTCAAACCAATGCCCATCCTTTAAAGGTCTAGCTCTAGTATTCACCCAGCAGCTCTCAAGCAGTTCTAACCAATTAGTAAAAAATGATGCGGCCATAAACGGAAAACAATAAAAGAGGTACTATATACACCCCCTTGTTTTCATGTTGACCTAAGTAGAAATTCTGGATGTTCGAATTCCAGAAATCAGCCCCGAAAAATTAGCTGATTTACAAAACCTCAGCGGAGCCACCAGTGTCCCTACCAGACCCAATGCGTGTCGCTCTCATCAAATCAAACAGCCTAACATCTTTTGACCGAAGAGGCTGGCTCTCGCGTCTATTGTTTATCACACACCTAGACGTCCAATTATTACTAGTGCTCAAAGTGCGCGCCCCGCGTGAAGTTTGACTTGCGTGTTTTGCATTACTTGTTCTTGTTGCGCAACAAAGAGACCTTTGGCTGCAACAGCAAGTATAGCCGTTGGCATTGCTGGCTTTCTATTCTTAGTGTTGATTGCACTTCAAGCCAGTCATCAAAACACGACGCCCGGTAATATTCCGCACCCCGTGAACAATGCCTATCGTTTCGGCACTTCTCGGGCCAATAGCAATTTGCACATCTGTCCACTTGAGCGTCTTGTTGCTTTCTATTCATGTGCATCAGTTACTGTGTGGTTTAATAAACCATTGACTATAAGGAATTATTGAAAATTGCAGGGGAGCTGAAGAACACCGTGGAGTTCAAAGTTCCCGGGTACTTCAATTGCAATACGCCAAAGACATTTTGTAAGAGTGAGCATGAACTGGATATGAGGCGCCGAATTTATCTTCGAATTCACAATCAGGCGCGCATCTGAACACGCCTCCGTTGAGAACTGGCTCGTGTTTGCAAGTAGCGTGCATGAGTCACGAGACTATTGGAACAGCTATTGTGTCCACCGACAACAATGCGCAATTGTCATGTTATGCTGGGATGGATAAGATTCTGCAAGCATTTGGGTATAAGAGAGGCCGTGCTTGCTGTCCCCTAGGATGATACCTCACCATGAAAGCTGCTTCTTTGATCCTTGCATCGCTTGCTGCCACAACGTGGGCAGGCCGGAATGAGCCGAAACAATTCTACGCAAAGGTTCAAGATGAATATGTGCCTCTCTCTCTCTTGCCCGGATATGAATTCGACCACTTATCTTATGGAGGCTCGTCAGCACAGCCCTTCGAAGTTTTCTTAGACAGAGATTTTGCAGTTGCTTCTGATGGAGCCCCAAGACGCGTGGGCCTCTACAAAGATTTTCTTGGTGTGGGTCCAAACGTCACTCCCATCCGATACAGTCTCTCGCAAGAAGATGAAATTACAAATTTGCAATTCTACTCGTGCCGCTTGGGACCCGATGGCTATACCATTACTGTCAATAGATCATTTGGCTCATGTTCCAAGATTCAAATCTACTTACGTGCAAGCGATAGAGGCACCCCCTCCCAACAAAATCGCTCAACCCCGGAGCCACATCAACCTGATCCGCAACCAGCACCTGAGAAAGTTAACAACCATGCGAATGGAGATCCAGCACTGCTGTCCCCTCTGTCTCCCGAGTTCTTGATGGCTCTTGCTGTAAAGATAAATGGCAAGCTTGAACCGCTTGCCTTCTCTTCTTTCATTGAAAATAGGGTTAACCATCGAGCCTTTTCTTATGGACCACAAAGTGACCCTATAGGGCTTCTCGCCCTTGGTGACAACGCTTTCACAACATTGCTGCGTGAACCAGTGTCACTTCGAGATGGCTTTTTTGTCATTAGCCAAAGTAAAAAGCCGTTTGACTTGAAGTTGGATAAAAATGGGCAGTCTCAAAGTGGTAAGTTCTTTTCTTGCAGGGTACCCAAAATTGATCTTCATGTAATTAAGTACCGAGACTTTTCTGATAATGATCCTGTTGGTTGCATCAGAGTACCACTATACTTTTTGCCTTATGACAGGACAACCAAATCTGTCCTGCAAGATTGGTCTGCTCCCAAGACACAGGTAAAACCTTTCTCTGCTGATGATAAGGAACGTGTACTTGAGCCAGGTGAAACACATCCACTCATAATCGAGAAGGCTCCACAAACAGTGGAAGTTGTAGCTGGAAAAAAATGGGAAATAGTACCTCAGCCCGAAAGTACACAGAGCCCAGCGAAGCAAGAACCTCAGCCTGATGATCGCGATGGACTGGCTACAAAAAGGTCCGGTCCTTTCACCTTCTTTGCCAAAACCAACGCCGGTTACATACCTCTCGCCGGAAAGCATTCAGAAGAACGGGATGAACAACTGTTTTTGCTTTCCTATGGAAGCGCTGGTGCCGCCCCCCTTGAGTTCTTTTCCCAAAACGGTGAATATTATTCCACTTTTGGACCCTTAGGCTATTCTGATTCATCTGTTGTAACCGGTCAGAATGTCGAGGTAGTTGCCTTTGATGTGGACCAAAAAGGAAAGATTTTAAATGGAAAATTTCAGTCCTGTGCAATTCCCAACACCCCCATGTACGGGATTATGCACGAAGTAGATTTTCCTCCTGGAATGTGTTCAGATGTGGATCTCTATGTATTTCGCAGTGACAAAGCTGGGTCTGACCTAGATGTGCCTAGCGGGAAAATTGACGAAACCACAGCCCAAAAGTCTACCACAGTCGAGGTGACTAGAGTTAGTGGATTTCCAGATGAAGGTAAAAGTGAAGTTGGAATCAGCGAAGTCGAAGCGAGAATAACGGGCCAAACAGAGGCCGATGAGTCTAAAGGGAGGGCAAAGAAGGTGAACGAATCTGAAGTGAACCCAAAGAAGGTGAATGAAAACAAGAAGGACAATGAAGGAAATGAAAAGAAGGAGAACAATGTGAATGACAATAAAACGGAAAGTACTGATCTGGATGACAAAAAAGTGGATAATACCGATGTGGATGACAGAAAAGTGGAAAATAATGATATAGATGATAGTGCAAAGGCTGAAAAGGAAGTGGAGGAGAATGTTATGGATAACAAAAAAGTGGAAAATACTGACGTCGATGATAATGCAAAGCCTGAAAAGGAAGAGGAGGAGAATGATGTGGATGACAAAAAAGTGGAAGTTCCTGACGTCGATGATAATGCAAAGGTTGAACAGGAAAAGCATGTGAATGATGTGAATGACAAAAAAGTGGAAAGTACTGATGTGGATGACAATAAAGTGGAAAGTACTGATGTGGATGAAAATAAAGTGGGAAATAATGATGTGGATGATAATTCAAAGCCTGAAAAGAAAGAGCAGGAAAGTAATGTGGATGATAATAAAGTGGAAAAAACAGATGTGGATGATAATGCAAAGCCTGAAAAGGAAGAGCATGAAAACGATGTGAATGAAAACAAATTGAACAAAGCTGAGACAGATAAAGAAGTCGTTAGCGGACCGCAAGTGAACCAGAGTAAAGTGGATAAGAATAAAGAAAACGAAGTAGAGAAAGGTAAAGGAAAGAAAAATGGACACGATTTGCCGAAAGAAATTACGTCAGCTTCGCAAGATGATAAGAATGACGCAAATGAATTTGTAAATGAAGACGATATAGAAGATGGTCAAGAGGATTTTCACCAGAATTCTGAGAAAGAAGCTCAAAAAATAGGTGGACTTGTGCAACAAAATTCTCAAAACAACGCACAACCTATAAATGAGTGGCAAAACCATACTGTACCAAATTCAAAGGAACATAACGAGTCGAAAAATTCTTCCACTATGCCTCTTCTCAAACATTCCATGAACTTTCCCAAATCTGCTCGACTTCAATCTAGTGCACCCTCGCCTTCACAACAGGGGGTGTCTTTGATAAGCTCTGGTGAATCCTCGATCTCCGTTTCGGGTGAAAGTGAACCCTCTAACTCGCAAGCTTCCAATCTTCCTAAGAGTTCGCAAGTGTCAAAATTAACGGATTCATCTGTTATAGATTTTGGGGGCGTGCCCAAGCTTATTAATTCAACCATAGCCGGTGTTTCTGTGTCTTTCAAAACTTCCAACACTACCAGATCTTTGACAAACGATAATTCGGTCGCTTTTGAAGGCTTATCTCTGTTGACTTCTGTATCGAGTGTGACTGAAGTGTTGTCTACAGACTGCGTTGAATGCAAAAGCGTTTCTCATCCAGAGGCTGTGGTTTTGGATGGAGAGGGGCTTTCTTATAATCTGAACGCTACTATCGCAACTAAAACCACTTTGACTGAAACAATCTGCGCTGAGTGTGAGGCATCTTCTCTCGTTACCGTGTGGAAGACCTATACCGGCTACACCACATACTGTCCACAAGAGACTACAGTGACAGTCACTGTATGTGAGGACGTATGTCGCCCATCCACCGTGACTGTTACCAGTGCAACCACCTTGACCGTTACTGGGGTGTGTATTGTTCCCGAAACTAGTAGTCTCCCCAGAAGCAAGGTGAGCTGGGCCTCTGAGCACCCTATTCAGACCACAAAAGCAGGCGAAAGCGATTCCAAAGGCCCAACAGAGGGAAACCAAGTTTCAAAGCCAAATAAAGAGTCTGTTAATGCCAAGCCAAACAAGGAGCCTGTTGTTCCCAAGCCAAACAAGGAGTCTGTTGTTCCCAAGCCGAATAAGGCGCATACTCAGTTGACCAAGGAGTCAGAAATTAGGAAGCCTGGTATGGAGTCTCATATTCCTAAGCCAAAGTCTGACAATGCCCTGGGAGAGACTAAAGCTCAGAAACCCATCTACAGCACCACCGATATAAGTGTTTCTCCTTTTCTGAATGCAGCTTCTAAACATTCTGTTTGTGGAATTGTTTTCGGATTCATTGTCATGTTGTTGTAATAAATTTCGTCAATATTTTAAATGCTATCGATTTTTTTTGTTTTTTGAGCGTTGCTTTAAATAATTGCGCCAGGTGCTCATTCATAGAAAACTTTCTTAGCAGACTTCTGATTCTTTTCAACCTGTCTGTATGTGCATGACTTCTGAACTGGAGTCAAGCTCACTAGAATAAAGTCCGTCAGAGCTAAGTCAAGGTATGTGACCCACTCCACACTTTTTGCTGAATTGTGGTATCAGGTTTTTCACAAAGCGAGCTCCAACACATGGGTGTTCACCCCCATTGAGAAGTCGTTTAATTAGCAAGCGACCAAACACAAGTCGAAATCGTAGACATTTGAACAATGGCTGTGCCTATTCGCTGATACTTTCAAGAGGATATTTAAGAGAACTGAGCCACAAGTCTGCACAGAACAGTCGTCAACCTTCCCAACTACTTTGATTTAGTCTATTTAGGTATTTTGCAGGAATTTCTCATTAATATGCGGTCTACACATGTAGCGAGCCTCAGGTCACCCAGTATCATAAGACTCGGGTCTAATCAGTCGTCTTTTTGGGGTTCCGCACTGGCGTTTTATACACTTAAGGTATGTAAAAAAGTAACGGCCCACTTCTTACGAGTGAGGAGTCGTGGATCTATTTCCAAAATTTCTGTGCTCTTAACAATTCCTTCAAATATTCGAAGAATGGCCGGCTTCTTTTCTACTCTACCAAACCTTTCATACTTTACCACCAAGAATTTGCGCACATAATTTCCAAGCTGCAATACTCTACACTTTCAGCTATACTACAGCCTATCCCTTCTCAAAATATTCCTTCGTGAGTAACAATCCCTAGTTCGTAACACATTAAAAGTGGTAAATGGTTCATTTAATGTATTGCTGGCGTCACTGTTTTTATGCATCCACTCAAGGGTTGCACCTAGTCATACTTCTGCAGATCACCGCAACCATAGGTCGAAATTGAGCAGCCTGAATATTGCTTCCGACAAACATCAAACAATGGAAAGTGTATAATACAAGACCACTTGTCATTTGAGCACACTATGATAAGTTAAGAGAACTCAAATCCCGGACACTTTTTGCAACAGTTCTAAATGCAACATTGCAGGTGAGGCTGCGGCAGTTACAGACTTTTTTCATTGCAGTGACTGCCTCGAATGGATGGAAGGATTTTATTCAAGGCTTTCTTCAATTAGTTTATAAGAGGTCTCAGAATAGCCGGTATCTAAATTTCTAATGCATTTTCAATCTACTAGCTGTTTTACTTTAAATAACAGTCAAGATTAAAGAATACAACAGTACAAGTAAATTTTCGGAAGATGCATCACAGTAACAGTCACTATTGTGCGGTCTTTCTTGCTTGAAGGGCCATGTAACTTCATTACAGAAGAAACAACAATTTTCCGTACTCGTGGTAGAAAACTGTTTGGAATTCCCACTACTTGTATGTACCTCGCCACCTCGGCCGTGGTTTGAGACGCAATTGCTCCTCTGGAAACATCACAACTACTCTTTGTTTTTAGGCTTCAAATAGAATTCTGTGGGCACGCATTTGAGATGGCTTGTGGTCGAATTCCTTGTTTCAAAGTAACCATGACAGAAGTTTTCTGTTGTTCTACACAAATAGGGCTCAAAATTTAACACTTTTGAGTTTGCATCCAACTGCACTGGAAACAGTTCCAATTTCTTGCCGTAGACAACATAGTGATTGATTACGGCAAAGGTTTTCACATTCTCGCCGGATCCCGTTAAAGCAACCCCATTTTTCAAGATGAAAGTTGCAGGTGGAACGCTTCCGCTCTCACACGGATTGAAAAAATTGAACTCGGGAAACACCTCACTCGTGAGGGGCACCAATTTGCCATCCACATTTGCGTAGAAAGTGAGTTCAGACTCTGCAGAGACAAGAGCGGCGACAATAAGGGCCAGAACAATTTGGTTTACTTTCATAATGTTTTGTAGATAAGTAAAGCGGAAAGGCTAATTAAGTACGGCAAAAGTACCGTTAACCCTTTTCCTCGAGCCGTTCAGGGCATTGTTGCGACAAAGATACCTGACCTGTGAGCATGACCACGCCAGCTCCTGCAATCTCAATCCAGGATTCCTCTATCGGGAAAGTAGTCTTGATCACAAGACATCTCTACATCTCTAGCGCAAACGTGGTTTCAGTCAGTGACAATTGACCAAGAGCATGTCTCATTGAAGGCCACTTGACTTCATTCTACCACGTGTTGTAGAAAAGATAGTTTTTTGTGGAACAAGACCTTGCAGAAGGCCTGGGACCCTGGATCTTGGTCGTGGCCATGCTGTATGTTGGTGCTGTGCGTCTTTTACTTTCGCGTGAAATAGAACGGTGAATATTGGTAGCAGAAAGCCTTGAAAGTATAAGTCTTTGGTCTTCAGTGCTCTCTTCATCTTTTTTCGCCAGTGTATTGAGTGCAGTCAGAGTGTCCGATAAACTTTTCCCCATTTCATTTTCAATAGGAAGCCCAAATGTAGAGCTACGACTACGGGCATACGGTGAAACCGCACAACACCGAAGTTCTCATAGTTCTCTGCCGGTTTCCCTAAACATGAGTCAGCCTCTCTTTGAATCAACTCCGATAATTGTGCTGTAGTCAACTTGTATGCCTTGCTTGATGCACTAATGTGCCACATCAGTCAGCTGTCATCAAGTATTGGAAGTGCGCACATAATCAATAAAGCTCCAAAGCGACTTGGTCAGTGCTAGACTGAGACCAAGCAATGACATCCTCCAGTAATTTTCCGCCAGAACATAGTTTCTGTATCAATAAGTTCTCTCCACACGGAAAAATCTTTTTATCTTCCAGTCTTCGACATGGCCTCAGGTATCATCTTTCTGGCCAGCACCATGGCATCATGCATGATGCATGACCCTCATGGCGCGGCTTTGATAGCAGCACTCTCCAAAACAGCCATTCATGAATGATACTCTCGCACAACGCTAGACGTACCCAGTATAGTACACATTTTTAGCAATCCAGTGTTCACGAAAATCACGCAACGCTGTGAGCCATACAAGTTTCTTAAGTCCCGCTTGACTAAAGCGACCTTTTCTACCGCCTTTCCGCTGGTGTAGTATGACTCGGCCAAAAATGCCGAAAGTGTCTAAATCTATGGAGTGCTCCCAGAAACGCACCCCAGGATACTCTGAGAGAATATCACAGGTGTTTGCCTGTCAATCTGGTGATGAGCCCACCGCGAGGAGCAGAGACTACGAATGTCTTTCATGCGCTTGTGGGGTTGGCATTTAGACCGGAATGTCAATTGGTATGCACAACGGGCATTAGCTAGCAAGATAAGGTACGTTCACGTTCCCTTAACAGAGTTTAGCGTAATCAATACCCATCAACTTCTGAAACTAGGCGGAAGGCTGAATGTTGCCGAGTGTCTAGAACACAATTAGAGACCACAAAGTAGACCACAAAGTAGACCACAATTAGCAGACCACAAAGTAGACCACAATTAGCAGACCCCATTAAAAATAGGAACTACACTCAAAACCTTGGAGCATTTGAATCTTTTTCTGTTGCCTAGGTACTACTATGTGGTATTGGCCGTCTTTTGATAAGCAACAGACAATCACTAAGACGAAAGAATAATCTGGATCAAACCTCTAGATGAACGGTCTTTGAGGATAATTTGATTGTGACCTGCGTGGCCAGAATTTCAAAGTGGAGCTCTGTCAAAAACACTGAAAGCACAGAAGATGCGAGGCTCGCTGTTTCTAAGAATGTTGCCACACAGTTCAGTAATTATTTATTTCGGTCTATGAAACAAGCTTTGTAGTGACCATACGACTATTTAATGTACCTCTTGATTTCATTCAGATACTGTCTCTTCGGCAAACTTTTGGCATACTTCGAAAGAGTCAATAAGGCTTAGTGTTAGATCCGACATGGGTAGCACACTACCCCATTAGGATGTTGCACCTTCGCTCCTTGATTAGACGCAAGCGCCCGTCCTGTCCGAGATTCGGAGATCAGCCCACTCGGTCAGGCAGCCCCTGCCGGGCCAGCGGAAGAGGACTTCCCAAACAATATATAAACCCCGATCCGCGCCTTCAATGGCAGGATCATCAATGAATGCTCACACAATACGCACCAGACGTTACTAAAGAATCTAACACTTAGTATTCAAGCATCCATGTAAGCAAGAAGATTCTTTCCATGGCCCTCCAAGGGAGACATTGCACATAGTGAACTGTTTTTGAAAGGCATAAAAAAAGACACTTCATGACACCAAATTGTGTACCCATTAATTCAGACTCCACCCGCAAGTCAATTCACGTGTGCGATAGTTGAGAACAGCACTGATGTCTCTGACAGTTCACCTATAGATGATACAGGCCTTTTCTAAGCATAATCTGCTCAACATCTTTTCCAATAAAATTGTCTCTCGCATCACGCCAAAGTAAAAGAACCAGCAAGACCAGTGGGATTTGAGTAGATGCAGTGCATTGCTTGTCGTTGAGCAATCCACATCTTGCTCTCAAGAATACGGAAACATCTCTGAAGTTCCAATGAGCTACTGGGTCCAGATTGGTCTTTGTTTGATCCTACACGCGTGACAGTTGTTGATCTTAGTGAACAATGATCCATTACACCAGAGCAACACTGACGCTCGTAGAAACTTCGGGTTGGCGTATCAAATTTAGAGAAGCCTA
Organism: Metschnikowia sp. 03-147.1; assembly: GCA_002370795.1. Lineage (NCBI taxonomy): Eukaryota > Fungi > Ascomycota > Pichiomycetes > Serinales > Metschnikowiaceae > Metschnikowia > Metschnikowia sp. 03-147.1. Next base: position 20,131 of record NKZR01001463.1, on the reverse strand, counting down.
GAATCTTCATAAAGAGATCCTATTAGTCTAGCACTGTTGGCACTTAAAAAGGCCTCCCCAGGTCATGAAAACCTCCTTGTAAAATTTGGTATCATCCACCTCGATAGCTTGCATCAAGATGCAGCAGCCTGCAAAAAAAACAAAAAAGTCACCCAAATAACAATGGACCCTTGCATCACGCTAAAACGGCTAAAACCAGGAGGAGTACAAAACAATATACTGCATCTTTTCATTTTCAACACACATACTGACGCCCACTCCATTAGCTACTCAAAATCCTAACGAGAACCCCGGCTTCTCCTACCTCATTCAGGAATTTCATAATCGCTAGAATAATGTGTAGTTTAGCTATCAGGACTCGCCTTATAAAATACACAGCTCGATACCAGATAGGCTACCAAGTGCCTCCAAGGTATTATAAGGAGCGCATGCATATTTATGCAAAAGCACATCAAATCAAAATGCGCATTGGCGTAAAGACGACACTTCTCATTAGCGAAATCTTCTCTTCAGATTTTGTTTTTTGTACACGACAGTCGTCATTAAAGAGACGGTGTGGTTAGCTGTATGCTTCACGGACTAGTCAAGATATGAACACCTCTTGCGGAGTCCAGATATCTCATGACTTTTCTGTAAAGTGATGCCGCATAGCACATTAATATGGGTCTAGTATGGTAGTGTTTTAGCACACAGTCTCTTGAAGCTTCATTCGCAATTAAAACAATATTAACTATTGTCTTTCAAAAGACGAGGCGCTTTTGATTGTTCGACCCAACACTTGCAGTATGATCTGCCTATGGTGCAGGTAGTGATTGCGTACTTGGCAACGATACCTCAACAAAACGCGATACTGTTTGGCCGATCATTTATTTGTTATGAGGTGGGCACACTTTCATTGAGAAAGGTATTCAAGCGCGTGGCGTATGCCATTGTTGTGCAATTCTTGGATGGATATCGGAGACTTTTGCTATTGTTTCCGGAACGTCGAGAAACACCGACAATAGGCACAGAATTAGATTTGCGACGATCAACCGTCAAGGAAGGCAAAATACTCTATTTGTAGTATCACTCAGGGGCATGTATACCATCATGGCTGCACGCACCGGAACCACCCCTTGAAAATCACAGAAGTGATGAGGGAAGACTCGATTATTCGTGTCCAAGTGATTTACCTAGCTAAATAATTGAGCCAAGGGTGTCTGAAAGTGACTGTAGATCCCTGCTGCAAATGCTCCACGTAGATAACAAAATTATTCATGCTCCAAGCGGGCACAATCACCTTATTGAGAAAGAGGCGCATGTTGGGCCCAATTTTGGCGTAAGCATTGTCAGCCATAACTTTCGTCAGCTATTGATCCTTTCTGCATGAGCTACTTTGGTTAATTGACCAGTCGAAAAGTCTATGGCGCAGATAGTGCTATAGGGTTGTTTAATTCTTTATTGCATCATGGCATTCCAGTCGCTCCAGATTTTTCTTGAAGCTACATTTGGTTCGCATCTCGCCAAGCAAAGTAGTGCGGTGAGAACAATTCATCTTCAGAAATAAAGCCAAAGTCTGCCCAAAGATTTTCGACAGGTGGAAGTCTTTGAAAGCTGAAAAAACCAGGCCTCCCCTAGATGCACCCTTGATGGGTGACCTCCCGAATATGCAAAATTACGTAGCGCAACTCTTGGCAGCGGTGCTGCTGTCAAAGTTGTTTGGCTTGTTAATTGAGTGTTGTAATTTTGTTACTCTAGAAGACGTCAAGTACATATTCAGGTGTCCTATTTATCTTCGGAAAACAATAGCTTAATTCTTACGCACCCTATTTTAACAGACGTATGTAGGTGCGTCAAATGGTCGCCCGTTTATGTTCCCTAGCTACTCTAACTACATGGCCATGGCATTGCTTCCTATTCCAGAAAACATTGTTTCAGGTTCCTCGGAGAATTCTGGTGATCCTAGATCTGGCCGTCGGACTGATCAACCAACTTCCCAACTGGAAGCAGCCTTCACTGAGCAAAAGTTTGGCATTTTCTGAATCAAGAGCCTACATATAGTCAGAGATTTATGTTGTCTTCTATTGTCTGAAAACAATGTGCCTCCCCCTTTTTACTTGCAAAAACGGCTCAAAAGGCTTGCCCTCTGCAACTACTTAAAGTGAGGTGTATTCTCTTACAGGGCATCTGATATGACCATGACAATCACTCGTTTTTTACTTGCGTTCTTTGCGGCCGCCGCAGTCTGGGCCGACTCCGACGAGTCACGAGGCTTCTTCGCAAAAACCCCATCTGGGCTTCATCCGCTCTCTTGTCATTTTACAGATAAATCACTGTTGAAAGCTCCACTTCAGTTAGATGGCATTCCCTGTGAAATTTCTCTCAGCAACATGGGCAGAGCTCGAGGCGAGGACAAGGAGGTTGGATTTAGCGGATCAATTTTAGCTCAAGGCACCGTTGAACCATACTACTTTACTTTCGAGAAAAACCTGAGAATTGATAATACTGATTTTTTTTTGTGTGACGGGATTTACATCTACAACAAGAAAGTTATGGACTCCTGTATACCTATAGAGATTTACTGGCTTGAATATGACAAAGAAACCAATCTTCCCGTTTCAGAAGAGAAACCTGAGCAGAGACAAGCTCAGGCTTCTGGATCTCATGATAAAACTCCATATTTTCTTTTTACAGACGACGATGATGTTCTCTTTAGCTCGATTTATGATGAAAAGACCGAAAAAGGAACTCTTCTTTGGGGAGAATCGCTGAACTCACCTATGATGTTCTTCTTGGAAGACGGCTTCCTTTTTACTGACGAAACACGTACCCGTTCCTACGTGGGTTTCGACCAGGGTACACTTGTGTACGGGCCTTCTGTTCCACGTATCAAATTCGAAGTTCTGAATCAACAGCGGGGATTAGTGACTGGGAGTTTTTACTCGTGTCTGCTGGTAGACAAAGTGGTAAGTGTAATAACAAACGACTCTAAATGTCGCCAGATATATCTCTTTCTTCTTGCTTATGATGAAAAGGACACATATTACTTTCCCTTTAGCCAAGCTGTGCCTGTAAACCAATACCAAGCAAAGTCTCCTAATTTCCCGCTAGTTTTTTTTGCAAAAATCAATGATATCTTTACGCCTCTCTCTGGCTTTTATTTTGACACTCGATATCATTCAACAAGTGTCTTATCTTATGGCATTTCAGTCCCTCCCGTTGAGATTGATTTGAATCATACCTACGCCCAAGCAATCAACTCAGCAACTCCTGGGTATGCAGGCATTTTCCGTGGCTTTTTTACTATCGGCCTCAAAGAAGACCAGCTGATGAGTTTAAATATAAATGGAGAAGGAAAACTTCTCAACAATCTTTACTACTCCTGCGTGGTCCCCAAAACCAATGTTCATGTGATTCTGAATGACAGACAAGTATTCAAGGACGCAAGTTGTTTCCCTGTGGACATTTACATCTTACCTTACGACAGAAAAACCGGGCTGGTTAAGGTTCCAGATTTTAAGCCTGACGAAACCTCTGATGAGAAAAAGAGTGAAAATCCTGTTGAGAAGGAGAATAAAGATGCTGTTGAGAAGGAGAATAAAGATGCTGTTGAAAAGGAGAATAAAGATGCTGTTGAGAAGGAGAGCGGAAATTCTGACGAGCTAGAAAGTAAAACGCCTACTGAGCAAAATAGTGAATATCCTGATGAGCAAGAAAATAAAAAGCCTGTTGAGAAGGAAAGTGGAATCTCTGTTGAGAAAGAGAATGAAACGTCTACTGAGCAAGAGAATAAAAACTCGGATGAGCATAAGAGTGGAACGCCTGAACAAGAAAGCAAACAATCTGACGAGAATGAGGGTAAAATCCCTGTTGAGAAAGAGAGTAAAATCCCTGTTGAGAAAGAGAGTGAAATCCCTGTTGAGAAAGAGAGTGAAATCCCTGTTGAGAAAGAGAGTGAAATCCCTGTTGAGAAAGAGAGTGAAATCCCTGTTGAGAAAGAGAGTGAAATCCCTGTTGAGAAAGAGAGTGAAATCCCTGTTGAGAAAGAGAGTGAAATCCCTGTTGAGAAAGAGAGTGAAATCCCTGTTGAGAAAGAGAGTGAAATCCCTGTTGAGAAAGAGAGTGAAATCCCTGTTGAGAAAGAGAGTGAAATCCCTGTTGAGAAAGAGAGTGAAATCCCTGTTGAGAAAGAGAGTGAAATCCCTGTTGAGAAAGAGAGTGAAATCCCTGTTGAGAAAGAGAGTGAAATCCCTGTTGAGAAAGAGAGTGAAATCCCTGTTGAGAAAGAGAGTGAAATCCCTGTTGAGAAAGAGAGTGAAATCCCTGTTGAGAAAGAGAGTGAAATCCCTGTTGAGAAAGAGAGTGAAATCCCTGTTGAGAAAGAGAGTGAAATCCCTGTTGAGAAAGAGAGTGAAATCCCTGTTGAGAAAGAGAGTGAAATCCCTGTTGAGAAAGAGAGTGAAATCCCTGTTGAGAAAGAGAGCGGAATCCCTGTTGAAGAAAAGAGTGAAATCCCAGTCGAAAAAGAGAGTGAAATCCCAGTCGAAAAAGAGAGTGAAATCCCAGTCGAAAAAGAGAGTGAAATCCCAGTCGAAAAAGAGAGTAAGAACCCTGTTGAGAAAGAGAGTGAAATTCCTGTCGAAAAAGAGACTAAAAAGCCTGTTGGAGCAGACAATCACAAATCTAAAGAAAATAATGATGAGTGGGGAAAGTTCTCGGTCTCTGACCTGATCCTTTCCCTGAACTTAGGCAGTATCTCTACCCCTTCAACTAGTGTTCCTTTTTCCTCGCAGGTGGAGATCGTTTCAATTGACTCTGGTTTATCTATAGTGTCTGCTTCAGAGAATACCATTACCAACATAACTTTATCCAGTGTTCTCGGTGCTCCCAGAACTTCGCAAATACTTAGTGCTTCCAAATACTCTCACTCAAAAGCCACCAGTGCTCCTGAAGTTCTTATCTCGGAGTTTTACGACACTCTCGAGTCCTCCACCACAATGATACCTGGAACCTACGAATCCTCAGAAACTTCAAGTCCTTCCGGAATTGCTACCCCCAATACTGCTAGTGCTTTAAAATCTGCATATAAGTTTAATTCGACCAAAAGTTTGTCCATTGGCTGCGTCAATTGCAGCAGAGAGTCTAAATCTTCTGCTTTCAACATTGACGGACATATGCCATTCATGACACAGAACTTCACTACTTCCACCAGAGAAACCACGTTGACCTCAACCATCTGCACTGAGTGCCATGATGCTTCTCTTTCTACTTTGTGGAAAACCTACACCGACTACACCACCTACTGTCTGAAAGAGACCATTTTGACCGTCACCAAGTGTGACGTAGTGTGCTACCCTTCTACCGTGACTGTCTCTACTGCCACTACCTTGACCATCACAGGTGTGTGTATTGTTCCCGAAACCATCACTAAAAGCGAGCCCACTACCGAAGGCGCTGCTGAGAAGAAAAAAGGCGCCAAAGACACTGGCAGGACCCACTTTGGTCTCGGTAGTCCAGCTGATACCGCCCAGGTCGCAGGCTTTTCTCAAAATGGTGCTGTCGAAACCATTGCGGCTGGTTTTTCAAAGTTTCCATCTGCTTCCAAAATTCCTGAGATCGCAAAAATAGGATCCGCCACAAACAGCGGCCCTGTTGAGATTTCCAAGCTGAAGGGGAGTGCTTCCGGGCCATTGGTGACTCCCAATGAGCCAAAACCGGCATCTTTCTCTTCCAAGCCAAGCAAGGAGTTCAGATCTGGCGAGCCAGAGTCTGGTAAGTTGAAGGAGAAAACCACCCAGACAATAGCGGGTGCCGTCACTCCCAGCGTGTCTTCGTTTATCAATGGAGCTTCCGAGAACGCAATCGGTGCATGTATTCTTGCATTCGCCGCTTTGTTGTTGTAGTCACATGACTGTTTCGTTTTTTTCTGATCCCACTAGTTGGGTTAGCCTTTTTCAATTTGATAATGCTGGAGCGCATGAAACTTTTTTTAGTTAATGGTGCTATTACCTAGCATGTACAAGTCATAGTACTTCGTAGACGGGCTGTATGCAGATTGGTGAAGTTGTGTGTAGGTCTTTTCGAATGAACGCTTTTGGCTCATCTTGCGCCGTCTCATACACGTTGGACTAAAAAGTAGTCGGTTATTTTTCTGTGTATGGCGAGAAACTAAAGCATGAGTTGAAAGTCTTTAAATGATACGAGCACGACTGTGAAGCCCCAGGCTTAGTGGGCTTGTTAGAGACCGAGCACAATAAGCCTGGAGTTATATCCAACACTCCAGCCAAGCTGTTGTTCTCCTAATGACATCTTCCTTACTTTCTCGAATTGTCATGGTATGCATTAAACCTAGAATAGACGAGGAACTACCTGGCTAATCCGAAGGGAGGAATACCTCGTTGTTGGTCTTACTGGATGCAACCTTGCCTTTATGGTACCTATGCACGTGATTTTCAAGAGTTTACCGGTCTCAAAACTCTTACCTCTCAGTATCCTGATAGGAATCTGTTTCCTAACACTGTACCGTATGTGAAGTTCAAGACAACGTGCAGCAGCTACCATGTGTGCAACTGCGGTGTCGCAATTTTGCAGCCATACCTGTAGAACTCGCGGTTCGGCACACGGGAGAAGTGAAATCTGTGATGCACAGCGTTCAACAAGCATGTCTTCCAAAAGAGTCTAAACATCCCTACCATAGACGTGGCTAGTGCAGGTAAAGACTCGTTTATTCAAAAGGAGGCTGTCCCGCTAAGTATTCAGGGTGTGCATTGTGGTAGGACATAAGGTGAGCTCCAACATGGGACCAACTCAAGCATTTTGTGGGTTGAAGCATTCCAACAGACAAACAATGAGGATCCATGACTCGAGTGAGACCATGAGACCTGTCTTCGTTGGCAGAGCGCTCTCTGAGATGCTCTACTGGGTCTATTATGGGAAACCAGGTGTACCAAGGTTATTTACTCACTCACGCACACCGCGGGTCATTATAATAGATAATTTGAGAAGGGTGATTGGCCTGTTTTTTGATGAACAACATGTTTGGTGGCCACGATAATCAATCTCAAGAATGCAAAAACCGGTTTTCGGCAATACCACAGATTTAGTTAGCTGTTGTTGCAGAAACGCCGCTACAGCAAGTCTGTCACTTTCTTTTCCCTACGACGAGGAAGATCTTAAGTTCTTTTTGGCGCAGTTATTTGTCTTAATCAAACAATTTCATCAGCGTCACTGTAGGCACATTCTCCGTTAGCGTATTGCGGCTTGGAACAGTCAACAACAGGCTCGTGTCGTTTTTCAGTGAATCAGGTTTAGAGACCTTAAAAAATTGGCTTCTTGAAACTGAAAAAATACCAGAACCGTTTCCACGACTTGTCCTACTCACACAAATTTGGGACACTTCCTGACCGCTGTTTCCCGCATGGTCGATTTCACTTGCACATTAAAAGCCTAGCAGCTACTCATGTAATTTTGTGGTTTTCTTCTCAATGTGGCGATTCACAACCAAGATATTTTCCTAATTAGTACCGACGCCTCATGCCAGAACAACAGACTCCCATTATGATATCTGAATGTGTTCCGGTAAGCCTCTTCCCGAATAAATCACAAAACTTCACATGAGCTACATCACTTTGAAGTATCGGAAATGCTAGTTTTCTTTAAACATGAGAATGGTCATTGGGTTCTTCTGCCATTCTGGAAGACGGGGCATAGTCACCCTTTCGCTGGCTACACTGCTAGGGTTTCTTCTTAGTAACATTGTGGAGGACATCACTGGCACTTCATTGAAATCTGTTTCTCTCATTGTTTTGACTGTTCGAGCTAACTTTTTTTCACTAGAGGTTATCTGCCAGTTAAACTTTAAAGTAGTCCAGTGGTTATGAACTATGGCGTGTTCGAACCCTGACATTCTTGCCTTTTGGACGATAACTGGGTACTTGAATTTCTTCCTAAATAACACTGACGAGCACAGATTATAAGATACTAGAAATTCAACATGGGTTTTGGTACAATAGTTTACTACCCATAGGCAAGGCATACAAATAAAATAAAGACTTTTTTCATTCCTTCAACAATCTCAGGTTGTTTCACCGCTCGCAGCACTGCTGTCGTGCTTCGTGACGGCAAAGAGAAGTACCAAATTTAGTTAAGTAAAAACTAAAAGTGTATTAGAAGCCGTTCTACAATTGCATGCTAAGTGGTGTACGAATCAAAGAATAGCCGGAAGCTAGACCAATATCAATATTTAAAGATGCACCTGAGCCTCTCATCATATACGAATCAAGCAACAACAATGATAGCATATGGCTGGAAGTGAGGTAAACAAGGTCTGGGCCATGCTCCAGTAAGTTAGGGGTTTCATAGACTCTCGATGGCATAGCACTGCATTCAATGCTTACCAGCGGTACAACTTTTGTTTTGAATCTGACCCTGAAATATACTTGTTGCTATTCACAGGCAATAAGTAGACTTCGGTTGGGATGCATAAAGAGTGGCTATTATTATGACCCAGTATTCTGATAAATCCCCAGTTTTTCCAGTGTCTCAACTTACATACGTATGGGCTGAGATTTACAACTTTGTAATTTGAATCCAACTGTATTCTAAACGGCTTCACGTCTTTACCGAAGTCTAAAAACCCACTCACGATGCCGAAGGTTTTCTTCTCAGTGTCTTTCCCAGTAGTGGCTACTCCATCTATCAAAGTAAAGGTGGGGGAGCGTGGAAGGCCAGGATCAATCATATTGAGAAAAGTGGCTTTGGAAACCCACGCACCAGTGATTGGTTGCAACCTTCCGTCGATTTTCGCGTAAAATACCAGGAGGGTATTCACCCTGGCGGCGACAAAGAAGGCCAGGATCAAGTGAGTAAGTCTCATGGTTTGTGGTGTTCTGAAAAAAGGCGTTTTATGTACCTAAGTAAAAATTATGTCATTTTCATGACTGATGCCATGAAATTTCCAGGAATGCTGCATTGTCTCGCGATGAAAGTAGGGGATTCGTGACCATGAACATAAGCACGCAGAAGTCCTGTATGCCTGCGTCATTGCTCCATGGGGTGGTTCTGTCTACAGCACCTGGCGGTTATGAAGGGTGAGAACGAGCTCTCAGATTTGGGCCTGCTCAGGACAAAATCGGCTAAGTTTTGTTGGAAGGCTGTTTGTCTTAAACATTTCATTGATGGAGCATATTAAGTCTGAGGTGCTGTGGTTTGTCCTGTGGCTTGTCTATAAGCAAACGTTGAGGAAGTCATTTAATATAACCATTCTAAAATGCGGTGGTTTAATACCTAAAAGCACTGCTGCATGATGGCTTACAGAACTATCTCAATATTTGTTAACTGTCTAACTAAAGCACAAGAAATTAATTTCACCACAAAGAGATATACGTCAGCGTTGGTGCAGATAATCCGAATGAGGTGCTAGAGTCATCACATCGCAGCCAATATTCTTCGAGTCTAATATTCGTTACCATAAAACCTCTTCCATTCAATGCCATAATGAGAAGTGCATAATTACGCATATTTTCATAGACACCAGTCTTAATAATCTTCGGTTCATTTGCAATCATTTGTAGTTGCCAGCTTCTTTAGTCACTACGAACTAAGGTATTCAGGTTTTCGTAAAGCCGCAAGCATAAGTTTTGAGGGTAATAATTTTTGTTTTAGCATCCAATTTATTTCAAACTGCTTAGCTTTTTCAATTCTCAGAGATTTTTATTATCGCCAAAAACTTCTTTCGTTGTCAACTTTGATAGCGAAGCCTATTGCTAATTTAAATGGGTAGGCAAATTCACGCAATGCGCAATGAGAGAGAAATTGTCGTATTTTATTGATGGGCGGGTAGTAAACTTCTTGAGCTCAATTTCAACTCTGGCATGAAAGCAAGTACATTTCTGCTCCTAACTAGCGGTGACAACCAAGACCTGATCGAGTAGGACGTTTTAAATTATTAGTGTTTAGCAAAAAAATCCCGCTTGACTATACATAAAAGCTTTTTATAAAGCGCACAGCCAGTGACCATCAAGCCTATTGTCTAGATTCCTTGTCTTTCAAATTGGGTCGGTGAAGATGACCATCTATGCCACGGATGTATCTGAACAAATATCTTTGGGAAGTAGCTTTTTGCACGGGTGACTAACTTTTAAAAGGTCAAGACCCATTGGAATTCCTGATTCCCACTTAATCACTGAGTGATTGTGTTTTCCTTCTAGAGAGCAGTATCCGTCAAAAACATTTCATGTGAGCTACAGAATCTTGATGGTGGCACTAGTTCCTCATGAGGTCAAGCGTTTGCTCCAATCTTTTTGACGGGGTGATCTGACACAAATTAAGGTCCGTAACTCGCTTGTGTTGAGTGGTTACAATAACCTCAACGCACGCGAAGAAGAGCAGTAAATCTGGATTTGTGTCAAGAATTAAAACAGCCGGTCCTTTTTTTGATTGCTGGCGCTCACCTCGAGTTTGGTGGCGGCATAGGGAATGGAAAAACTGACTTTTATGCGAACAATCTATAATCTAATTTTCTAAATCCCGTCGATGCGAAGTGGGTTTCAGGAGTAGTTGTCTCCGTGTGCTTTGCATAATTTCCTATTCAAGTCAACGGTTAAGGCCCCACTGCAAGACGAGCTTGCATTTGATATAGTGCCGCCCGAGCTTATCGCGGCTGTTATTTCCGAACCAAATTCCAGAAGTCCCTGCGGAGATTTGGTGAAGGTTGGAAGAAGCCATTAAACTCAGTAGATTTACACAATGCTTACATACATATCCCACTTTCCTCGTTAAAGTCTTAAAGTATTCCGCGGTGCACTTGACCCAGGGTTCAAATAAATGCTTTGGAGTAAACTGAACCGACGAAAAACTCCAGCATTAATGTGTGTATATGTCTTTCACATGGCAGGCCATATAGAACTTCTCGTAAAAGTGTTTGAGCGGAGCGCTGCGCGATATATGGCTGCAAAATAAACGTGAAATATTTGATCGCGGTGTTTGCCTTGAAGCTACCGTTTTTCGTTCCAGAAAGAGACAAACAGGTTTAACGTAAGTCTAGGAACGCTTTTCTGAAAAATGATTCTAGTTAAACTGGCACTTTGGGAGATCATACACCTAGGTACTTAGACGCACCATAAATAGCTGGTATACTTTAGACTAATCCGAGTCTGAAACAGGAATTAATTGACATTCTGGTTCTTCTGATACTAATGTCTTCAGTTTCGTGTGGCTTCTGCCCTAGGACCATCCTACCAAGCTGATCTATTCTAGAATTCACACATTGTTTGATCTAGTACGTCTTATACTCGAGGACACCCTAATTTCATCCTTCAAGAGACATTTTCTGATTTTATGTTTAAAAGGGCTACGGCGCGTCCAAACACCGTTTTATCTGCAATTGCTTGCCTTGCAACAATCAGTCCCTGGAAATTCGGGTGTGCTTAGGCCGATCGGCATTCACATTTGTGGAGACTTGTTCAGCTGCAAGCAAGAATCATATTATGGCTATATACATTGAATGTAGAGTTCGTGTGGTTCATACAATACCAAGTATCAACAAACTTTTTAGAAACAGACTTCATTTATCGTTTTGTTTTCTTGTCATTGGTTTTATCTGGGCACAGAATTCCACCATAGCTTCCAGTAGGAGAAGTGGTGGAGTCTCATTGGAAACCCGGGGGTTCGTGTTTCAGGAGTACAATATCTGGATCCAACATCAGCTCTCTATTTTTCTCGGGGTTAGCGCACAATACATGGCGACACATGAGAGCCTAGACTGAACATGGCAAGCATATAGCCGTGAAGAGTCAAACTTTATCCTGCAATTTCTCATACATCATACTTTTTTATTCTCCGGTTAGCCCGGCGCTCAATTGCATATCATGAAGGTGATAAGGGCCTGTCGACAGATTGGAATCGCAGTGGGAACTAAAAAATTCTGAATAATTTCTTGGTGAAGACTCACAAATGTCATGTAATAAGTACAAGTTTTAAATGATATTAAAGATTTGAAGACAGTTGTTGACACGAGTCCCTTTCATATCATTAGCATAATTTATCTTGAAGTAATGGGTAAAAGGTTGTTTAGGTGTTTCTTGCCAATTTCCAAAAATCCTAGTTACTTCATCAAACTTCTCAAGCCCGCTGCACTGAACAGCGTCTCCACTTTCGCGTTCAGTAGTTCACTCTAAGACATACTTGAGAATGCATTGGTGCGGTGCGTGCGTCTACCATATGCACCACGAAGGGCACAAGTTGGCAAATAGAACACTTGAACCAATTTAGTGAGATCCAATGATAGTGGGCATTGATCTTGAATGATTTTGAAGTTACAGTCTTAATCATGATTATATTGGCCGTGTTTCTGATTTTTAAGCGTATGTTAGGCTTTCGTGTACTTTGTTTGCACGAGAGCATTGAGGTGCGAAAGCGCGAACATACGTGAGCTTCCGGTCAGTAACCTTTGACACGTGAGTAGATCGCTAAGAAATCACGTAGAATTTTGGCGATTAGTAATAGATCCTTTGAGTTCAAGCTTTTTGAGGCTGATAGCATACAATGAAGCATTCAAGTGCACTTCACTATCATCAGGCTAAAAAACAAGGGCCTCTTCCCGTACTATAGGGCCAATAAAAGCCACATCTCCAGATGCTTACACAGAATTGTCTCCATTACCATGCCCGTTTAGCTTTTGATGTACTTTGATTCAAAATCTGCGGAATACTGTATACAGCATGTAATTTTACCCAGTCATTTACGATTTGGCTGAGAGAATTTTTGCCTAAATTGGGAGCGATGGTACGAGTTAACCCATCCATTAAGCTGATTCAGAACAGCATGATATGTTACTACAATTCCACCATCTTACCAGGGAAGATATTTGGGAATCCAAGAGAGGGGAAACTGAGATTCTGAAGAGAGATTACGTTCACATTTAGCGGAGAGTTAGCATAAGGTCCTTATTTGAGACAATGACTGGAAGAAACAGATGGCTAGGGAAATCAACGCCTGAAAGGAAGGGACTCTGCTAGCAAATTATTGCTAAAGGCTGTTGAAGCTATACACATTGCGGACTGGACACAGTCTACCAATGGCGCCGGATCCTCATTTTCCCACAAGGGTATTTATCTTGAATTCCGGGAAGTCACCATCTGAAGGGTTCTGCAACTGGAGTATCATAGAACGATGCCATGTGAAGCGTTCTTCAACACTGGTTGGTTTCGCACTATGCATGCTCGAACGAAAGAAATAAACCCCTTTTCTTTACTGACTTATCGCAAGAGTAGCTGTTATAAAGTAACCCTAAAGCCCGAGTACAATAAATTGCCTAACCACCTTCACGCGCGCGGAGGAGCGTTCACAATGGGCATCCATAAATGACCTCAATTTCAACTATCGTGCGATCCTAATCGTTTAAATTCGAGACGGCAGCAAAGACCAAGGCAGTACACATTAGAAGGGCATAGAATATTGACAACGTGGCGGGAGGGTGAGGAGTTCAAGGACACAAAGTTATGCGACTCCAACTATTCCAGAAAGCATTTTTATAGCTAGTCATACTTTCTTTTGGCATGTGTGACTTGATTGTATACAGTACCATGTATCTCTTCATGAGATTGGACAGGAGAGGCGTGCCACGTAGCTCTATCGGCTTGCTAAGGTAACTTTGAAATCCTGCTCGTACCCTACATCTTCTGCCCAAAAAAGAGCAGGGTGACTTTTTAGTCCTTAGGAGTCAAGTTGACGCTCTTGCAAGTCTAGATGTGGAGTCAACTTGCCCGATTTTCTGCGCTAGCATTAGAATTGTGATCACGCATGAAAGATTCCATTGTTGTCACAAGTAATTTCCAAACCCCGAACAGTAGGATAAGTTGTATACAACTAGAACTGATTCTCTGACATTCAAGAATTTCCAGGTGTTTTCAGACTTGCTGATACCACCCCCCGGTTCATCTAGAGGTCCAAAAAATTAGTCTGAATTTATAGGGACACGTATTGAGGCGGTGTCCATAGACCCCGTAGAACATCCTGCATAATGATTCGATTAAAGCTCCACGAGACAATAAACTGCTGACGTTCTAGGCCAAACGAGCGGACATGTATCTAGCGCATCGAAGAAGCGTCGTGACTCCATCGAAGCTTATCGATATGGTCTCGAATTCTCTCCTTGGGGATCATAAATAACCGAGAATGGCTAATCAAGCACTATTAGCAAACGAGACTGTCCCAATATTTTCTAGAGTAACTTGATATCCAGCAAAGCTTCCCCCTTAAGTTGAACCAAACGAAACCCAACATCAATGCATATACAACATCAGTAAAGGAGTTAAGGAGTTAAGGAGTTAAGGAGTAAAGGAGCAAATGTAACATCGATAACTTATCAAGTCCCCATTATCACCACAATAACTCCTGTTTTTGGACAAGTGAATGTGTCAGAGTCATGATAAAAATAGGTGCGGAGTCATGCGAGATACTGTCGCGAAAACGAGAACAAGAGTTGAACGACAATATGCACTCCAGCGAGAATATGTCCGTACCATTCGTGATTCACTAGGGTGGCGCGCTCTAATTACAACAGGAATATACTGACTATTCCTATTCCAATGCCTCAATAAAGAAATCACGGTTCCTTAATAGAGCTCGTCCGCCAAATACGGGTTATGTGGTGCTCAATATCGGAGGGTCTACCAAATAATCCAGTGACTAAAATTTCATTACTACTCAAGAAGTGTACAGAACTCAATGCAGACATGGGCTCCAAGAAATGAAGTCAAGCAATCTGCTTCTTTTAATGGAACTCATATGTGAACAAGGTGTGATTTCTGCATTATAGGATGATTCTTCTGCGTTTTTCTTTCCATTATTACTTGGCGAAAAGTTCATTGTCCTGCGTGAAAGGTGAGATTGCTTGCGAAATCAGTTGATTATCACAGGGTCCCTGTTTTGAAAGACAAAGAACCCTCCAAAACTCTATAGGGTTGCATTTGATGTTTTGGTGTGCATTTAGGACATGGGTTCAACAATAGTACATTCGGCAGCAGAAGCAATTTAAGGCTTTGACGCATAATGTGTATATGCCCTATCACATGTTTTTGATGCAGTCAACAATTTGAAAATTCAGGCTTGGGAAAACTTCTTTTCACTGCATTTAGCAGAGTACGGAAGGCCTGTAATCAGCTACTAAGAAGTCACTTTATTAGTCGGCGCTTCATTTCGCTGGACGGTAAAAAATTTTGGTTGGCGGAGATAAGTGCCGAAACGAAAGAAGATTCGATGACAAAACCACCTTTACTAAAATGGGTATGATGACGACTTGGTGAATTTGATGATTCAACCATGGAACCATTACTGATTTCATTCCCTAAACTAATCTGCACGTGGCTTAAAAGGGCTAAAGTTTCTCGAAAGAAGCATCCTGGCCCATATGTGCAGAAAGCATGTATCAGGGCATGTCACAGATCCTTTATCTATTGTCCTCAAGACAATGCAAAACCATAAAAGACTGCTTCGAAAAACCGGAAATCTACATTTCCTGGCCGTCTTATAAAGCATGCCATATGAATCTTTTAGAAACATCCGAAACCACCATGAAAATCACTCATTTGATTCCCACCTTTCTTGTCGCCGCCACTTCTTGGGCGGAATCCGTCAATCCATTGGTATTCTTCGCAAAAGTTGGTGAACACTTTGTACCCCTCTCCAGCACTTTTTTCGACGCAGGGAATGTGCAATTAAGGGTCTTGTCTTATGGAACTTCATATGGTGCGCCTGTTGAGTTCGCGGAAGAAGGTAACTACGCCTTCACTAAAGTCGAATCCTCAAGATGGTACGCGGGTTTCTATGCAGATGGCTTTGTGTACGGTCCTCGAATTGGCCAGAGTAACTTGGAAATCAATGCTCAGCGAAAAGTACTGGCCTACTCTCTTTATTCTTGCAGAATTCCCTCCGGTATTGGCCGCATGATTACTTACACAATGAAAGACAATTCTTGTTTCGAAGTGGGTGTCTACCTTTTGCGTTACGATAGAAATACAAGATCAGTCTTAAATCAGAATCGTGTTCGTGGCCACAATCGTCAACATGGATCACTGTCTGATGCTCAATATAATTTCAAGAAAAATGAACCCCAACAATTCGTGGCTCCATCAGTGTCCTCAGAAACGCCATTGGTGTTCTTTGTGAAGTTTGATAATAAGTTGGTACCGCTCTCCAGCTCATATCATGAAGTCGGTATTGCAAAATTCGGTGTTTTCTCTTATGGAGACCCGACGACTGCTCCTGTTGAATTTAAATTTCAAGACAATAACGCCTGGACCAAAGATACGAGCACCCCTGGGTTGGTTGGGTATTCTAGTGATGAATTGATTCACGGTGATGGACTCGACCTCGCGACTGTAACATACGATAATGAAATGAAGATTAAAAATTATCAGCATTACTCGTGCAAAAATAAGTACGGTCGTGGATACATGATTACTTACAGAGTAGTCGATCCATCTTGTTTCAAAGTGAATGTCTACCTCTTACCTTATGACAGATACAGAAAATTGCCCTTGAACCAAGATCCTGTACGTGAAAATAATCGTCAACATGCATCACAGTCTGACACTCAATATAATTCCAAGAAGAATGTCCCCCAACAATTAGTGGACCCACCAGTGTCTTCCAAACTGCCATTGGTTTTCTTTGCAAAATTTGATAACAAGTTGGTACCGCTTTCCAGCTCATATCATGAAGAAGATAATGTCGGCGTTTTCTCTTATGGAGACCCATCAACTGCTCCTGTTGAATTTACATTTCGAGGCAATAACGCCTGGACTAAAGATACGCGCACCCCCGGGCTGGTCGGTCATTCAAGTAATGCATTTGTCCACGGCAATAGACTCAAATCAGATGCTGTGAAATACGATAACCAAATGAAGGTTAAAAATTATCAGCATTACTCGTGCAAAAATCGGTACGGTCGTGGATATATGATTACTTACAGAGTGATCGACTCATCTTGTTTTAAAGTGAGTGTCTACCTCTTGCCTTCTGACAGAGCAACTCGCCCTGTCGAAAAACCTGATTCTGTGAGTGCGGAAAATCGTCAATCTGCACTACATTCTCATCCAAATTATGTCTCTGTGGGCCATTTATCCCAAAAATATGGCCAACATGAGCCAGAACAAAATGCGGAACGTGCGCTGGTATCAGATCAAAAACATCCACTTGTATATCTTCACGAGAAGAAACTCGAGGACAATTTACGCAGGAAGTATCGGCAACAATTACCTCAACCTGCTAGACACAACCAGCAGATTTCTGCAGGGGCACATGAATCCCAGTCTGACAGAAGACTAAAGCCTCAGTCTAATACCCCGCCCAAGCCTCAGGATAATGGCCCACGCGAACCCACGAAACAAAGTTTTCAACAACATTACCATCCGAACACTCGGACTGACTCAAAGGCAAACCTTGGGACACCATGGAACAAGCCTAGTAATAACCAGAATTTCAATTACCCAAATTCCAATGCAAATCTAAGGTCACATGGTCTTCGAACGCCCAATAATAAGCAAAAGTCAGATGTTAATGCTTTTCTAGAACCCATCGCGGCAGCTACTCAGGCTGATCGAATTAAAACTTCCCTCGGGAATAAAAAGCCTTATGTTGAACTGAATGTTCATGATAACCAACATTCCAAGGGTATCCATAACTCAAATGCGGACCAAAACTTCAAAATTCTCCAAGGTGCTAATGGAAAGCAAAACTTCAAAGGTCCTCAAGACTTCAATGATATGCAAACCTTTAAGAGTCTTCAAGATTACAATGGTAAGCAAAACTCTAAGGATCCTCAAAACTCCAAAGGTAACGCCAAAAGCCCTCAATATGCCAATGATCAAAATTCCAAGAGCTCTCAAAATTATAAGGGTGATCAACACAACAAAGGTCCCCAAAGGTCTAGTGGTAACCAAAATACCAAGGGTATTCAAGACCTCAAGGGTCCTCAAATTACCAAGGGTGACCAAGATACCAAGGATAACCAAGCCTCCAAGGGTCCAAAAGATTCTATTACTAATCCAAAGTCAAAGGTTCTCCAAGGTACTAATGGTAAACAAAAGTCCAGTGGCAATCAAAGCATCAAGGACTCTCAAAATGCCAAAAGTAATCAAAAGTTCAAAGATCCCAAAACGTTCAATAGTCAACAAAAGTCAAATGGTAGATCAAACAATGATAATTACCAAAAGTCTAATGGTAACCAAATCTCCAATGGTGATCAAAATACCAAGGGTATCAAGAATGTCAATGGTCATAAAAATTTTCAGGGGCCTCAAAACTCCAATGATAAACCAAACACCAATGGCCAGCAAACTCTTCCTCAAGATTTGAATGGTACTAAAGACTCCCAAGAAGCCAATGCCAATCAAAGCCCCAAGGAGCACCAGAAATCCAATGGTAATAGACACACCAAGGGTTCACAAAACTCTAATGGTGACAAAAACACCCCGGGTGCTCAAGATGCAAAGAGTAATCAGAACCACAAGAACAATAAGCATTCCAAGGATGGCAACCAAATCCCCAAGGGACATCAATATCCAAATAGTGACCAAAATGCTCAGGGCTCCCAAAAGTCCAACAGTAACAAAACCCCTAAGGGTCCTTCACATACCAATGGTAACCAAAACACTAAGAGTCCTCAAAACTCCAAGGGTAAACAAAACCCAAAAGGTCCACAAAGGTCAGATGGCAGTCAGAATACCAAGGCATCTCAAAACTCTAACACTATCCACAACCCGAAAAAACCTCAAGAAGTCAAGGGTAAACAAGAGTCGAAGAGTACACAGAAGTTTAATGGTACCCAAAATCCCAAGAGTCCCCAACCGCTTAATGGTAGTCAAAACCCCAAGACATTTCAAGATTCGGATGGCAAACAAGACTCAAAGGTTCCCCAAAATACAGCGGGTAACCAATACCCTAAGAGTCCTCAGAAGTCCAATGGTAACAAAGAAACTAAAGATCCTCAAGATGCCAATGTTAATCGAAACCCAAAGGGTCCCAAAGAGTCCAATGGTAAACAAAGCAAAAATGGACCTCAGGGTGCTCATGATAATCAGAACCCTAAGTACACTCAATATTCTAAGTCCTCCGATGGTAATCAAAAACCTACGGGCCCTACAAATGCAAATGAAAGGGACAATAGTAAGGACCCTCAGAATACCAATGGTAACGGAAGCCACAAGAGTCCTCAGTTTAATGGTAACCAAGAGTTCAAAGTTCCCCAACATACCAATGGGAATCAAAGTCCAAATGGTTCTCAAGGTGCCCATGGAAATCAAAGCGCCAAGGGTCCTCAAAATGCCAATGGAAATCCACGTCCTAAGGGACCTCAAAATGCCAGTGGTAATCCAAGTCCCCAGGGTCCTCAAGCTGCCACTGGAAATCCAATTTCAAAGGGTCCTCAAGATGGCAATGGAAATAAAAGCCCTAAGGTCTCTCAAGATGCCAATGGAAATCAAAGCGCCAAGGGTCTTCAAAATGCCAATGGAAATTCACGTCCTAAGGGACCTCAAGGTGACAATGGAAACCCGAAACCAAATGGAGCGCAAGGTGCCAATGGGAACCCAAGCCCCAAGGGTACTCAAAATGCCAATGGTAACCAAAGCGCCAAGGGTGCTCCAGGTGCCAATGGAAATCAAAGCGCCAAGGGTCCTCAAAATGCCAATGGAAATCCACGTCCTAAGGGACCTCAAGGTGCCAATGGAAATCAAAGCGCCAAGGGTCCTCAAAATGCCAATGGAAATCCAAGCCCCAAGGGTACTCAAAATGCCAATGGTAACCAAAGCGCCAAGGGTGCTCCAGGTGCCAATGGAAATCAAAGTGCCAAAGGTCCTCAAAATGCCAATGATGACAAAAGTGCCAAGGGTGCTCCAAGTGCCAATGGAAACCCGAAACCAAATGGAGCGCAAGGTGCCAATGGAAACCCAAGCCCCAAGGGTACTCACAATGCCAATAGAAACCCAAGTCCAAATGGGTCTAAAGATACTGCTAATAGTGGTCAAAGTATCAATGGCCAACCAAGCCCCAAGGGACCTCAAAATGCCAATGGTAATTCAAACCCCAAGAGTGCACAAGGTGCCAATGGAAATCCACGTCCTAAGGGACCTCAAGGTGACAATGGAAACCC